>JAXDDW010000015.1:4942500-5002500 GCA_034670385.1 Hoplostethus mediterraneus
GAGAGGAGAAGAGAAGAGAGGAGATAGGAGTTGTGGGACTCTAGGAGGAGAGGATGGACAGGTGGATGGATGATAGAGAGATAGTAGAAGAGTAGAAGAAGAAGATAGTAGAACGATAGTAGAGAGTATGTCCAGCCTCACCTTGTGGCAGATGTGGAGAGACGTAGGGCGCTTCCTGGGTGCTGATGTGCGTCCAGTCAAAGTCATCGTAGGGGTCCTGCTGGTAATCACACTGAGAGAAGCCCTCATCAAATGTACAGCTTCCTGCAGACAGAAACAGAACAAGATACGATCATAAATAATGTTTTGAAGTGATGACATTTGTAAGCATTTAAGCGTCAACAACTGATAATATCGCACACAACCTTCGGGCAGGAGGTGAGGAAGGACAGTACCATCCTCTAATGCCCTCTGGTACAACTTCAACTTCAGTGTCGAAACATGAAAGTAAGATTCACCGCTTGAATTATCCCCACTACAATTAGAATGATTAATGTGGACACGTAATGATGGAGCCTGATGTTTATAACACAACTTTCCTCTGATGAGAGAGTTTTGCACTTTATTGACTCCCTCTCTCGTCTTATCAAATGATCAAATCAAACTTTTCTTGATGCTTTTTATATGGTGTGTGTGTGTGTATGTGTGTGTGTGTGTGTGTGTGTGTGTGTGTGTGTGTGTGTCTCAGCTCATTAACAAACCACCAGGAGACTAAGCTCCAACAGACATCACTCTAGGCCAGTCAAGATCACCTCTGACTCAACCATCAGGCCCTTCAGCCAATCATCTGAGCCCATTACCACAGCCCAGGGCCAACCATGTGTGAGCTGGCTGCCTCTGGTCCCGCCTGAACAGGAAGTCGCCCTAATATAGAGAGACACTACTTGTCCCTGATGGCTAGCTGAACCAATCTACTTGCAATGATATGGGACTTGTACTGGCAATATTGCTAACAGGAATAGCACGCTGGCTACTGGTAGCTTTCTGATTCATCTACCTAGCAGTGATGCATGGCTTGTGTTAACAATATGGCTAGGAGAGATAAAACGAGTGGAAGCCACAATGCCATCTGATTCATATGGCTAACAGTAATAAGTCTCTGGTGGTTAGTGGTCATGCAGCTGTCCTTCTCATGGCCTGTGTCCTCTGCTCTCCTCTCCGCTGACCATCATGACATAACGGCAACCCAAATTATTGGGTGTAATGGCTGCAATTGGGAGTCGCCGGAACCGCTGTTATGCAGATGCACCTCCTTCAAGGAACGGCAGAAGGAGGAGGGACCACAACCACTGGCTGTGTTTCTGCTTCATACAAAATGTTTACGGCCACTCTTGAGGGATTTCACAATCGGATGAAATGTCGATGGCACAAGCACAGTGGTTTTCAATTACTTCAATGACGCAAGCTGTCAGCGGTGGTGAAAACACACAGATCTATTATGGGTGTGGACCAACGGCGAAACAACGCACCACTTGGGCATTGGGTGGAAAAAAACCTCATCTTTCTGAGTGGAGGGCCACAACACGGACAGTCTGCAGAGAAATCGGCTGATATTGCAGGGAAAGCAACAGCAAAAGGTAGAGCTCGATTTCACAGTTGACATAAACATTCACAAAGTACCTTCTAGCTGTTTTTATTTGTTTTTGCTCTTATAAATTCGATTGTCTATCAGCCTGACCTAGTTAGGCCTGTTAAGTCCTTTGATTCTTATTTGTGATAAAGGGATATATAAATACACTTGACTTGACAAAGTATCCTCTGATGACAAAAAAGTATGTTCTTAATTTCAAATGATGTTCCAGCGACATGTTTCATCATCGATGTCATCAACTGCATTTCTTTATCTGCAAACTCTGCCAGTGAGGCTTTCTCTATTTACGTTACCTTTACCCAATTATCCAATATCCAATTACAAATTCTTGTTTACAATATTATTTTCATGTCAAGCTTATGTTTCTGTTTCAACAGTAGAGGTTTTGAATAGCCACAGCAATGAAAATAAATAATAATAGCAATACAAATGACACAATACGTATTCTCATCAACTGTAATTTTACTTCTTCTGCAAGTCAACCCCCCAGATCTGTGCTCATACGGAGCTTGCACGTAAAGCCACAAAGAGCCAGGGGTACGACAGCAGGCCACCAAGCAGCACTGTTAGCAACCAGCACTGCCAGCACTATAAATCTCCTGCGTTCTGTTAGCACCGCAGCTCTGCTACCTGTGTCCTAGAGCAAGCTGCGGTGGCTGTGATGGAGAGCAGAGCGACAGGCCCTCAGATACCCCACTGATATGAGCTCCAGCTAGAGGAGGATACCAAGAGGTGACAGCCGCAGCCGGAGGAGAGACAAGTTAACATCAAACTAAGAGACTGTCTGTGGCTGCTGGCTGTATGGCCGGCTGTGACTCACGGCCTTGGAGATGCATGGATCACATTCCTTCTGGCTTCGTCCTTTCATGCAGCCTCTCTTCATGCTATTCAATTCAATTCAATTCTGTTCAATTAAGTCTTTGTCACAGCAAGCTACCTCCAGTCATAGCGCGAAAAATGCTGGGGCATGTAGAGGGCAGCCAGTACAGTAGGAGGACACACACTATTCTGCTCTGAGCAACTCCGTTTTATTATTTACTCCATTGGGATGTATAGAATTTAATTCTATGGATGTCTTATGAAAACCATTTTGATAAAGTGTGTGTGTGTGTTTGTGTGACCCCACGCCTCCTTGTCTCCCACAGTGTGTGTGTCAGTTTACATCTTGTTCTCTACATGGGTTAAAACAGCACAGTGTGTATCTGTGCGTGTGTGTGCGTGTGCATGTGTGTGATACTAGTATGGGATTGTATCCACAAAGCAGTACAGAAGAGAAGCTACAGTCGAATACTGCATGGCTTTTCTGAATGGTGAGTATGTCAAGAGGTGAACCGTGACAACGACAGACAAAAAGGGCTTTTGTAAAAGTATCCATATGAATTCAAAAGTACCTCCCAGTGAGTGCATCATCTCACAAGCACCTCAGTGCACTAAATATTCAACATGCAGAGCTGACACTGCTACCAATCTTCGTTGTATAATGGCCAACTAATCCAACAGACATGAAGTCAGATGGATTTAGCCCTGGCATCATGGGAAATAGCACTTTCATTAGGGGGCACAATAAGCCTTAACATTAAAGAAAACGTTAAATCCTTACGTAATATTAAAATCACCTTAACATTAAGAGGAAGCAAACATTTTGGCTTCAGTCTGAAGGAAATGCCTTGTTTGAGGTGGTGAAAAATGAAGCCCTGGTTGTAACGCTGCAGAAACATTTAGCCTTAGGTTACCAAACTTCACATTGAACAGAACACCATGTTTTTGTGGAATCTCTGGTTCATTAGGCAGCATATACTGCAGAGCGAAAGTTGAATTCAAACCCACAGTGTTCAAACTTATGGGCCTTACCCGGCTGTTACCCCCAAACGCCCCACACTGCTCTATCTCACAACACTGCTCTCCTCGGTTCTGTTCTACTGAGTTCTGATGCAGTGCAGCGGTAGAAGAGGTATTTTGCCTTGGCTTAGCAGTGAAGAAAAATATGTCCTCGTTTTAAATTCCTCTTGACTGTCTTTGGTTTACAGCATTCCTCTCTTCTCTTCTGCACAACTCTGATAAAGACACAGACTCAACGCTTTCAGCTGCTAACATACTAAACAAAAATTCTGTGTGTGTGTGTGTGTGTGTGCATTCTGTTGAAAAGGGGGTCTGCAGAAACTAAATATGTGTGAAACTGTCTGCCCACACACACACACACACACACACACACACACACACACACAGATAGAGACACACAAACCTCTCGCTCGCTCGCCCACGTTCCCAGTTAACACTTCTGCCTTTACTCAATGTCCTGCCAACTTAACCAACACAAACACACACACACACACACACACACACACACACACGCACACACGCACACTCATCTGACAGTCAATGCTCGTTGCCAATAATGAGAAGAGCAGGCCTTGAACTATTTTCTTACCTCTGCTGGAACAAAAACTATATGACTCAGTGACGAAACATCTCCTGCTGTTAAGATATGGATTTAACAATGTCTGTCTGTCTGTCTGTCAATCTAGGCTTTGTTTCATGTGTTAAAAGGTCAGGTACTAATACAACAATTTTCTTTATTCTTAAGATTTTTTTTCTTTTTTACTTATATACAAATAATAAGCCAAATAAACAACTGACCCAAACCTGTTGGATGCAGTCGTGTAAAGTTGGATTCAAACACGAATGTCACACTCTTACTCTTTCAAACGATTACTTCTGTCTTCTGAGGCTCTGCTATATGATGAAACACATACCAAAACATCGTGTGTAGTGTGTGTGTCTGTCTGAGTTGTCTATGTTATATGGTACAACTCCTTATAACAGTTTTCTAAGTGTGTGTGCGTGTATATATGTGCGCGCATGCATGTGTGTGTGTCCAGATGGGTCATTAATGACCCCCTTCCCCGCCATTCACAAGGACACAGAGAGAGAGAGAGGCTCGCTGCATGCTAATCATCTCCTAATCAGCCTCTGTGATTGGCTGCCTCACTAATGAAATAATGGTGCCTCATTTGCATAATACAATAATTAGAAGGGCTTGATAAAGGCTCAAGGGCAGAGAGAGGAGCGACTGACACACACACACACACACACACACACTGAACAGCGACAGGAGACAGCCAAAATCTTTTCTAAAAGAGTGTGGAATGGCATCTGAACATCTGCCATCGTCACTCCAAATAATGTCTGTCGGTGGTGATTTGCATTGACGTCCACCTCTAGGAGGAGCGAGGAGGAGCAGTAGAGGTATTGGTTCATATAGATTATTAGTCAGCACATTGAGAAAATGTATAACAATGGCTGGTTTGATCAGACGTTTCACTCTCTTCACTGTTATCTCCCCGCCTGCAGTAGTTATACAGTTCAGTACTAAATCAAATCCGTCCCTGGGACAGGATCTAAACAAATGGCCGTCCAGCGCATTTATCTGTTTTGTGGTCCTTGAAGTGAACTAGCAATAGGGGTGGGCGATATGACTGAAGAGAGTGATCCTGTATTTCATACTTCTACTTCTAGTACTGTGTCTTTGAATGACCACCTGATTTAGATGTAGGGGTGGACGATATGACTAAAAATCTATATTGTGATTATTTATACTTTTACCTCGATTACGATTAATGAACGATTATTTTATTTGTTTTGTTTTATTTTGAAATTTGTTTTATTTTGAAATTGACCGGATGCTCTATGCCGTTCCTGTGTCTGACTTCCTGCCCGGCTTGACACATTCGCTCGCGGCTCGCAAAAAAAACGAACGGTCCAAACCTGTCTGAACACGGCGTTACTGGACGGGCCGGAGGGACGTGACTGAATACCACGTAGTATTTTTTAAGGGGACAGTTCATGAACGCAGTATTGGGGAAAGTATTTGGCCCATTCATTCACGGGAAAGTGATGTTACGTCTAATGCGCACACACACACACACACACACACACACACACTGGTTGCTTTGTCAACTGGCGCTTCTAGACGTTCCTCGTTCTTGTAGCCTAAATAACAATCGAAATGAACGATTTTGAAAATTTGCCACGATTACAAAATTAAATCGTGATTACGATTATAAACACGATTATCGCACACCCCTAACTAGCAATCCCAGAAAATGTCTGTTATTTACCAAGAGAATGTGATCATGAAATCAAGGTGATGGTTGTGTCCTTACAGAGAACTGTTCTTTTGTGTTGGAATCGTACTTCGGCCAAAAATTACTACCTACTGCTTTATACATCAATGGATTCAGACTAATTTTGTGTGCTTGTACACCACATTTGATTTCAGTGCTTGAAGGGACTGGCAGTGGTTTCCTGTCAGAAGGTGGCCGGGGTGTAGAGGCATTGGGTAGTCAGACTGGACTTGCAAATTTGTGGGCTGGATGCCATTAGCCTGTGTTAACACGTACCTACCTGAGTAAACCAACTGTGTGCGCTACTGTGATTGGTCAGGAGTGATCTAAGCTGTTCAGCGTGAGCCTTTTAAACACACACAGTCATCCAACCCTTTAATATCACTGTAGTAATCCAGTTATCTGCCAGTTACACACACATAATAGCGAGATGCATACACACTATCTCACATACACACTATTGCACCCTCCCACACACACACACTATTTCTCTAACATATATAAATAATCTCTCTTTCTCACCACAGTGTCTGTCTAGTACTTATCAGCAGAGCTCTGTTTCACTTAGTCCGTTGGCAGAGATATTAATTATCACCAGAGAGCAGATCAGAGAGGAAGAGAGACCGAGGGAACAGAGGGGAGAGGGAGGAAGAAGGAAGGAAGGGAGAGGAAGAAAAGAAAACAATAAATGGGGAAATGTATTTTTAGGAGATCACACTAAACCTAGAGATTGATTATATGATATAGTACACACACACACACACACACACACACACACACACACACACACACACACACCAGTCCTTTCAAATAATGAACTTTCTCTTTCTATTCCTTCTCTCTTCCTGTATTTATAATCCATTTAATGAGGATCAATCGCTATTTAGTCTGGTGACATCACAACCATAAAACAAGAGGGAAGGAGAAGAGAAGAGAAGAGAAGAGAAGAGAAGAGAAGAGAAGAGGAGAGAAGAGGAGAAAAGAGAGCAGGTGCACTGCAAGATTTTGCTCCAATTTAAAGAAAATCATTTTCAAGGACAATGATTACATTTACTTCATTAAAATCCAATTCCAAGAGCTCATAATCGCTTTCCCCGCCAAATCATTGCAATTTGGGCCATGTCCAGTTACTCACGGTGTTAGCTGACCCGGATTTATAATCATACATGTGGGACATTTCCTAGCAGTCACTAGTCACTAGTGCAGGAGGAGACGAGAGGAGAGGAGAGGAGAGGAGAAAAGTAGTAGAGTGGAGAGAGGAGAGGAGAGAGAGGAGAGGAGAGGAGAGGAGAGGAGAGGAGAAGAGTGGAGAGAGGAGAGGAGAGTGGAGAGAGGAGGAGAGTAGAAGAGTGGAGAGAGGAGAGGAGAGAAGAGGAGAAGAGTGGAGAGAGGAGAGAGGAGAGGAGAGGAGAGGAGAGGAGAGGAGAGAGGAGAGGAGAGGAGAGGAGAGGAGAGGAGAAGAGTGGAGAGAAGAGTAGAAGAGTGGAGAGGAGAAGAGTGGAGAGGGAGAGGAGAGGAGAGGAGAGAGTAGAAGAGTGGAGAGAGGAGAGGAGAGGAGAGGAGAGGAGAGGAGAGGATTCAAAAGTCAATTTCAAAATAAAACAAATTTCAAAATAAAACAAATCAAATCAAATAATCGTTCATTAATCGTAATCGAGGTAAAAGTTTGAAATAATCACAATATTGATTTTCAGTCATATCGCCCACCTCTACCCGTTGCACTCGTTATTCTCTTCCCAGCTATCCCCTGCACTGCATTACCCTCTGTACTCCTGGTTGTTGGTTGTATGCATCTTGGAACAGCCCTCATGTTGACCGTCTCAAGGACACTAATAAAGTTGTATCTTATCATTTACTTTCTCTATGCCGTCACTACGTTTTCTTTCTCTCTGCCTCTCATTCCCCCCCGTCTCTGAGAATAGGTGAAATTAGCCTGAAATGATACAAGGTGACATCAGAGGCTGCCACACACACACACACACACACACTCTCTCGTCACGCTTCAGTGGCCCTTGCAGCGCAGCGCGACGCCATCAAAGCCAAGACCCATATACACACACCTCGCCTGTTAAACATACACACTTGCACACATGCATGCACACACCCACGCACACACACTGCAACGCAGACACACACACACAGACACATGCACACACTGCCATACACACACACTCACACACATACTCGGAGCGGCAGTTTAATTGGAAGTGCTGAAGGCTGAAGAATTTCTCCTTCATCTCACAATGCTGTAATTGAATCTGAGACGTGTGTGTATGTGTGTGTAAGTGTGTGTGTGTGTGTGTTGTGTGTTCAGCTGATTCAGGGGTTTCCATTGACAGTAACAGTAAAACAGAAATGTGTGTTTTCTCTCTGTAAGGAGCCTTTCTGTCCTTCCATCCCTGACTATCTTCTCTCCTCTCTCCTCTCTCCTCTCTCCTCTCTCCCCCCCTCTCCCCTCTCCCCCATCTCCTCTCGTGGGGTTAATGCGGCTTTTCAATTCAAATTCAAACTCAAGCACTTTTCAAGGACTACATTATTTTCCCAAACTGATGATTTGGTCACCCAGGCTCAGCTGAAAGACCTCCATCGCTTTTGGACTGTTATGATGTTGCCGGTATCTTGGCATTTTACTGACCGGTGCGTCTGAATGGGACAAATTTGTATTCAGAATAAAATTTTTACTGAACCGACAGAGCACACGAGACGCGAAAGCCAAAATTTAATTTTGCGTCATGGTTCTTTGTTAGAAATGTAACTGATATTACAGTAGATTCCTTGTTAAATGAGGCTGACATTGCTAAGTTGCCTATTGCCTATTTGTTGTCAATTATGTGTCCGAGCTCTTGTTTATTTGCTCTTGTTTATTTGATACACTTATTTGTCTTAACTCTTGTTTATTTGATTCTCTTATTTGTCTCATTTGTTTAAGTTAAAGTAGGTTGCTAAATTATTGCACTCTTACCTTAACACTAGCTCTGCTCTTAGTTAGCTTGTTTAGGAAGGAAATGCACTTACGATTTCTGGTGACTAGTAGTTTTCTTGCCTACCTATGTTGAATGCACTTATTGTAAGTCACTCTGGATAAAAGCATCTGCTAAATGACTGTAATGTAATGTAATGTAATGTTGTAAGAGAGAGGACATTGAATTTAGCAGCTGAAAACGATCTGCTTGGACAACTGCAAACAAAAAGCACCATCTGAGCACAATGAGGTATGAACGACTTACAAATGACCTGTCGTCACATTATCACAGTCACACGATACAATACGATGAAGCACTAATTGTTTAGTGATATATTGAGGGGTTTTTAAAGAGACTTTGAGAGATCCATGGTCCTATATGGATACCTGTCCATGAAAACTGAAAACACACAATCTCACTCTTTCCAACAACAGAGATGCTGCATTCCTTATATTAATGGAAATATGTTAACAATGACAGTCTGAAGCTGTCTGTGTGTGTGTGTGTGTGTGTGTGTGTGTGTGTGTGTGTGGTTAAATTCCTCATGGTGGCTACAGACTTAAACAACCTAATGACCTACTGATAGTCAAGATGACCCCAAAGCCCTAACTACTTCACACCTGAATGGCAATATCTCTTTTCTATCCCTCTTTTTTTTGCTTTCTCTCACCATTATGATACTCTCTACAGTGTGTGTGTGTGTGTGTGTGTGTGTGTATGAATCCACAGATAGCCGTTAGCAGGGGTCAAAACCTTCCATACACACTTTGTTTATAGCATTCACCCCCCGCTCTCTCTCTCTCCCTCTTATACTCTATCTCTTCATCGTTAATCTCTATTACTATTCAAATGCTGACATTTAAAACAACTTCACACGCTCACTGACTGGCTGGCAGATAAGGCAGGAGAAGAGAGGGGAGAGAAAGAGGAGAGGAGGTTAAGATAGAGAGAGGGGGGAGGGGGGAGGAGGAGGAGGAGAAGGAGGGGAGAGCTAGTATTTCAGTGAAAATTGGGAAATCCTCCTCACCTCTCTCTTAGCTCCCCTCCCTCCCCCATGTCTCTGTGAATGAGTCACTCTAAACCCTGGAGGGAGTCAGGTTACACTCGTTCTCAGGAAAACTGAACCATCTCCCCCTTTTTTGCCTTTGTTCGCCCATTACACCCCCCCCCCCCCACACTCTCTTTGTGTCTGTCTCTCTGTCCGTGTAGTATACAGTTAGGTTTGTTTGACCATTCCCAGCTGAATACCGCGGTACATCTGACTTCTCGGGCAACACGACGTGACAACGTTCCTACTTTCCTCGCGACAGGAACTGAACTGAGACAGAGGTTACAGTAGATAATATAATTCACTTGGCCAAAGATACGTTGTAAGGTAGTCACGGTTGAGATGACTCTTTGGCTGAAACTAAAGTTAAAATCATTCAGTCAGATCTATTGTCAATGTGTCATCCTGAATGAGTCAAGAGGGAGTTATTATTGAGCCCCTAGACGGCACTCAGCTCAACTCTGAGAACTGACAACACAGCTGGTATTTTTCTTGTCTTTTAAGTAAAACCCTAAAACAAGTCTCAACTGGCTGCTCATCTCCACCCTCACCACACACTTGACCTCAAAAATGCTGGCTGGCTGACTCACTACAGACACTTAACCTGTTTAATCATATCATGACTCAAAGAAAAAATAAATCAAGAAAACTAATATTTTATCAGTCTTAGCTGGGCAGCTTAACATAACGAGAGTGAACTGGTCCTGAGTAGCTCAATGGGTGGAGCCAGGCACTCACACTAGCAGGGTTAGGGGTTGTATTCCCAGTGTGGCTCAATGGCACCTCTCCACAGACACACACACACACACACACACACAATGTGCATAATGCTACATGGAGAAGTCCCACTGAGTCATACAGCGAGGGCCTGGACTGTTACGGGATCAATATCTGACAGAATGGGGTCAAAATGATTGCTAGTGGTTGGTGGGCTGCATTTGGGCGGGGCGGCTGGCCAGACACCTATATGCATCCAGACCCAACAAGGCAGCCTACTCGCCAACATTTATCTGACTTCTTTACACTGTGACACTGAGCCATTCATCATGTTCTCCGATAGCTAACCGATAAATTACCAGCGGACTACAATCAAATAACGTTTCATCCATTGTAGAGGATTTGAATGGGCCAATCACAGAGCAGTCAGAGGGCTGTTTGTTTCTGAGCCAATCGGGGCACAGCTGAGGGTTTGGACTGAGGAGCAGGTCTGGTGTGGATGAGATAAGAGCAGAACAAATACACATTAAACACCCCTCTCACACACACACACACACACACACACACACACACACACACACTGAAGGTAAGGCCAGATGGAGAAAGACAGAAGAGAGGAAGAGAGTTTAGAAAAAACAAAAGCAGAGGAGAGGGAAGAAAACAAGAGAGGAGAAAGAGACAGACAGAAGAGTAAGGGAGTAATGAGCAAAGGAGGAAAGAGAGGAAAGGGGAGGAGGAGAAGTGAATGTGAGTTCAGCAGAAAAATCCAAGCCGAGACCTATAAGCAGGTTAAATCTGTAGCAGCTAGCTTAGCAAGTCAGCACAGAGGCTGGTGACACACTGAACTGCCTGGCTGACTTCTCCAATTGTCCTGCAAGCTGGTTTACAGGCTGGCTGACTGATTCACGGACTGACCGACTGGCGGGTTGGATTTAGTCTATCTATCCTGGGTTTGTGCAGCAGTAGCAGTTCTGTTGTTCAGTCTGTCGGACGAAAAAGCAGCTCTCCACACCGACACACAATGAACAACCTGAAACAGCAATAATGTTGCAGAGACAGAGACAGACAGAGGAAAAGAGACAAACAAATAAACACACACACACACACACACACACACACACACAAAATCTTTACAAAAAGATAAAACATCTTCTAACTTAACTTCAAAGAAGAAAAACAAACATCTAAAAATAACAGATGGAAGATGTTTCTTGGACTTCTGAAAGCCAATCAAAATCCAATAATATGAAAAACATATCTCAAAACAGACAAAAATAATGTGTCAAACAAAGAAGCTCTTTTATCTGTGGTAGTGACACAGTTCTGTCGAACAACAAAAGATACCTAACTATAGCATTTATTGTCCTGGAGGAAATGTAGTTTTTACTGCCAGCAAAGAAAACATGGTACATATTACACAGCAGTGGGAACCACAGACCCAAACAGAGGGAATAATATACAAGTGGGAATAACATGTTAGCAGGTCAGACAACTACCGAGACACCTAGTTTTTATATTGTCTGTGGATCAAATCTAAAAACATATTTTTGCCATTTTGTTAGCCTGACTGTATCTCACAAATACCAAGACTGACCATATCTATGAACGGGAAACATTTACAGGTTAGTTAAAAATGCTGTCAGTCATTACCATCTAGGGATGCAACAATTATAGATTTTGATGGGACGATTATAGTCTGAGGAAAAATCACAGTTTCACGATTATTATGCATCAATTTATTTCACAACGAATAATTGACGGCGATCTCACCCCTGTTCTTCGGTGTTTGACGCTACTGTTAGTAGATTGGGTAACTACGTTTCCCAGACATCCTAGGGGGTGATTATGTTTTGTGGTCTGTGACAACTAGGAAGTGAAGTCATGTTGAAATAAAAGAAGGGTGATCTTTTAACTCGACAACAAGGCGTTGTCTGCGTGTTTCCCTAGCGCACAACTTCCACAGTACCATCATGTCTCTTTTTTGAGAGTCAGAACAGAAATCTCGGTGTAGCTGAGTGAAATCGGTTAATCGCTGCATCCCTATTACCATCTAGTCTAACGGAGGCATCCATTACACTCCTCCTCAAACCAGGAAAGGATCCACTTGACTTGAACGTAGCTCTTTTCGACCTATCTCACTTCTAAACGTAGATGTCAAAATACTGGCTAAGCTTCTCGCCTCAAGATTAGACACTGTATTGCCCCGTGTGATTTCAACAGACCAGACCGGATTCATCAGGGAACTGCCACTCTTTTGTCCATATTCATAAAACTCTCAATGTAGTGCATCTGAGGTGGTTCCAGAAGTGGTTGTTTCTTGGATTTTATGCTTCTTTTTCTCAATAAAAATACGATAAAAAAAGAAATGCTGTCCGTCCTATTTACTTGCAAGGGCTTGCTGTTTAAAAACTGAATCAACTGTTAAAGGGATTACATTTAAAACAGCTATATAATATTAACAGCTGTTGATATTAAAGCATAAAGAGACACAACTGCAGTCATTTAAAGCACATTACTACTCTCTCTCTTTTCTATCTCTCTCTTTCTCTCCCTCTCTGGCAATCACACACACACACATATACACATACTAGCCTGGAGATCAGAGAGAACACATACTGCAAAGTGTGTGTGTGTGTGTGTGTGTGTGTGTGTGTGTGTGTGTGTGTGAGTGTGAGTGTGTGTGTGTGTGTGTGTGTGTGTTGTCACCTTCAGCTGTAAAATGTGGTCAAATGTCACTTACGGGCAGAAAAAAAAGGAGAAACCGGAGAGAGAGAGAGAGAGAGAGAGAGAGAGAGAGAGAGAGAGAGAGAGGGAGAGAGAGAGAGAGCAAGGGGGAGGGGGGAGAAGAGAGGGCAAAATAAGTACAACAGAGAGCCCCCACACACCCCAGCCCCAGGTTCCTGGTGGTGTGTGTGTGTGTGTGTGTGTGTGTGTGTGTGTGTGTGTGTGTGCGTGCATGCGCGCCTATGTGTGTTAAATGAGTTTTGGGAGTTGTCGTCTCTTTACGATAGCTGTAACTGGCCTGAGGACAGCTGTTATTACACTTTACAACAGGCGAAATGCTGTGTGTGAGTGTGTGCGCGTGTGTGCACGTGTCCAAGTGCTTGTGTGTGTGTAGTTCACAGAGGGAGCCTGTATCCTTGTGGACTTAAAGACAAAGATGAAGAAATTCATCCACATTAAGGATATTTTGGATGGTTCTCAATTGGAAAAGAAACCGTTTTAGAAACATTAAATTAATTTATGTTGACTCAATTATTCTCACAAGTGTAGTAATATGAACTCTGGTTAAGTTTGTGTGTGTGTGTGTGTGTATGTGTGTGTGTGTGTCTTGGCGCTGTGGAGTGGCTCAGGGGAGGGAGAGGCCATTTACCTACAGGGGAGTGGTCTTTTAATAGGTGTGTGTGTGTGTGTGTGTGTGTGTGTGTGTGTGTGTGTGTGTGTGTGTGCCTAATGTTAAATGACAAAGCTCTGAGCAGGAAATGAGTGGAACCGGTTTCTGACTCACATTCAGGTTACAGAACACTGCCTCAGGCGTTTACACACACACACATACACACACACACACACACTATTCGACACCAGACAGCATTGTTAAATGTGGTCCTTTGCTTCCTCTTTGTTTCTCTCTCTCTTATTGAGGTCAAGAGACAAATTTAGTCTGGACTGTAGCTTAATGGTTAGAAAAAGCTCGTGACTGGAGGGCTGCTAGTTTGAATCCCATAGCGTGCACACACATACACACCAAATGGCAATATGTTAGGTGTGGTCCCTCCTTCCCAGAGTGCTCTGTGGTCTGTTTTCTGACGTCAGTGGTTTAACCCAACACCATGAACCCCGGGTCCATGAAGCCCCATAACACCCCATAACTGCATAAGAGCACTTCCATGACATAAAAATTGCATTCCTACCTGGTTTGTTATTGTTGTTTTCTTAGGTGTATAGTCTGGTTTCCACTACAGCTGGGCTTAGCAATGGTGAAAAACAGCTGAAACCAACATCTCATCCAATGAAGGTGTGAAACAAGTTGAAAAATTAATTCTGGTATAGTAAAGTGACCCATTTGTAAAATCTCCCTGACTTCCCCATACAAGTTATACCCTAAATTCCCCAAATACCCTGACTTTCCTTGCCTGGAATACACCTAAAAATCCATGATATTCCAGAAATTCCAGGACATATTTTGAGAATATACTGTAGTTTTAATTGATTTACAGTTTACACAGCATGGAACAATTGACAGCCAACATTGCCTCCTGTAAGCAGAAAATGCTTCCTGACTTTGACAAAAAGCCAGACCGTTGACAGCATTCAAGAATTGGTGTTGTAAGATTTCTTCTCCACATGCAACCCCCTCTTTTAAAGTAATCAATGTACATTATTGAAATCCTTCTGATTGCCATGTAATCATCTCAAAAGCATCACTACAGCTGTCATCATTGTTAGTCACTGTATTGCGTGAACAGATATTTGTTAAAAGATTAGAGGGGAGCAAACTAAATGGACAAATCAACAAACCATTTCTGAGATACAAGGATTCTGCAGAGCCCCTTACAGCATCTCACGCCCTGCTGATTTTTTTTGGACATCTGTAATTTGTATGAATAGAAACTGAATCATTGAGGTTCAGTGATTTTGAACTTGAGCACTCGATAGATAAGGATAAAAATCAGGACTTCTCAAGGATGGCTGTCCTGTACTGTATCTGACCCTGAATGTCCATTTCATGCGGACATTTGTGTGTGTGTGTGTGTGTGTGTGCATGTTCAGGGGCTGTGGCCTATTGCCCCAGGGCTTCAGACCCACACACACACACCCAGACGGACTCACTGGTGACCCCCTTTAATGTCAGTGTCATTCACAGCGCAATAGGGAGTTGGGGGGGTCACCAGTGAAGCGTACACACACTCGCCGCATCCTTGAATACACCACTGGGATGACCTAAGAACCAAGCACCAATAAAGGAGCATTACTTCACTAAAATGATATTCAAGCAGCACAGGCAGGCTAGTTTTTCTTGCTCCTTAAAACATCAATGGTTTGCCCACATTCTTACCACGTGTTGTCCCAGTTGAGTTTAGCAGAGTGCCTGGGTAAAAGGTTTCTGCAGGGACATTTGCTCCAGCATATACGCTCCTTAATTGAAATATTTAGGGAGCACAACAAAGAAACTTGGGAGCAATAATGTTACGTGATACTTTATGAAATATTTTCTAGTTTTCCCCCCTCTAGGGATGTCAGAGGTCAGGGTCAGCTGAAGAAAAGCCCCCCTGGACCTGGGAGGGATCCACAGTCTTGCTCAACATAACTTAAGCAGGACGAATGCTTCCAGGCGCAGGGCTTGAATGCACACCCATCGGTTGATGAATGGTCTCCCTACTTACTACTCCACCCCACAGCTCACTATCTTACAAAAATAACGGAATATCACCATTCCTATTTTCAGCATGCTCCTTTCTTAAATTTGTAAGTAGAGTATATGCTGAAATGAATGCCAAAAAATAGCCCTGCATTTGAGTTGTGGCATCAAGTCAAGTGTTACCAGAGTAGTGATTCTTGAGACAGTGCAAGGTAGTGGTAGCCTGGATGCAGTCCCAGTCACATCTCCAGTATTCACTTTGTTAACAACGTGACCAGTTGATATCCATGAGTCATAGGACCGTCAGTCACTTCCATGAATCACTGAATGCAAATCGTCACAGGGTTAACAAGTGAATGATTGAAATCAAAGAGGAGAAATGGTTGAAGAATTAACTGTTGGTACAGGAAATGTAGCCATTTCCGACATAATTAGTGACCAATTGATAATAATACTCTATCCAAGTGTTGACCATTTAGAACCACACACACACACACACACACACACACACACACACACACACACAGTGCCTCACTAATGACACAAAAGAATGCAATGAATCTCAAAATACAATGACGGGATCAATCCTATAAAAGCTTTTTTTTTTTTTTTTTACAGTGTACCTCACTATTCAGACTACTCAGAATAGTAGAAATTATTGAAAACTATCTACTAGCTGTTCCTGCCCATCTGTGTGTGTGTGTGTGTGTGTGTGTGTACGTGCGTGCGTGTGTATTAGGGGTGGCCGATAATCATGTTTATAATCGTAATCGCGATTTAATTATGTAATCGTGGCAAATTTTCAAAATCTTTCATTTCGATTGTTATTTAGGCTACAACAACGAGGAACGTCTAGAAGCGCCAGTTAGCAAAGCATCCAGTGTGAGTGTGTGTGTGTGTGTGTGTGTGCGCATCAGACGTAACATCACTTTCCTGTGAATGAATGGGCCAAATACTTTCCCCAATACTGCGTTCCCTGTCCCCTTAAAAAATACTACGTGGTATTCAGTCACGTCCCTCCGCCCCGTCCAGTAACGCCGTGTTCAGACAGGTTTGGACCGTTCGTTTTTTTGCGAGCCGCGAGCGAATGTGTCAAGCCGGGCAGGAAGTCAGACACAGGAACGGCATAGAGCATCCGGTCAATTTCAAAATAAAATGAATTTCAAAATAAAATAAAACAAAACAAATCAAATAATCGTTCATTAATCGTAATCGAGGTAAAAGTTTGAAATAATCACAATATTGATTTTTAGTCATATCGCCCACCCCTAGTGTCTATTGTTCTGTGTCCCTCTAAACCTTCCCAGAGTTGTGCTCCTCATCCTTGTCTCTCTCTCTCACACACACAAACACACACAGGCTCGCTCTGTTTCATACACACATGCACAAGCTCTCTCGCGCTCTCTCCCTGTCGCACCCACACACACACACACACACACGTGCGCGCCTATAGTGGCACGTACTCCACACTGTGTGCCAAGTAATTAACAGTGTTTGTGTTTGTTCTGCGAACAGTTTGGAACCTTGATAATAGAAAACAAGTACCGACTGGCCGCATTTTCTTTTATCCCATCTATCCATCTATCTGTCCATACTTCCATCCATCCTTCCTCCGCTAGACCACCTCTCCATCAATTCCATCCCCTCCCTTCACTCTCCTCCTCATCCTCCTCCCTTCATCTTGGTGCCATCATTCACCATGGCCGCGCAGAAAATGCTGGTTCCTCTCTGGTTTGTCACACAAGGAAACCATTGTGTTACACAACGACCCGACAATCACTGCTCTGTTTGGTTGTTGACTTGTGTCTGGGCAGAACACACACACACACACACACACACACACACACACACACACACACCACTCTCTGAACAGCACACACAGGCGTGTCCAGAGTGCAGTTTCTTTCTTGCTCACTTTAATGTAAGTAATCAAAGTGGACAAGGGGCTTTGTAATACTGAGAGGGAGAGGGAGAGGGAGAGGGAGAGGGAGGGAGAGAGAGAGACAGAGGGAGAGGGAGAGAGAGATCATCTCCTTTAACTGTCCTCCACTCCATGCTTCTGTCCTACAGGCAAGGGGGAGGGGAGAGAGGGATGAAGAGAGAAGAGGGGTGAAAGTGATGGTGATGCACAGACCGAGGGAAAGATATAAATGTGATGAAAGAAAGAAAGAAAGAAAGAAAGAAAGAAAGAAAGGAGACAGAAATCCTAGTTTCTGATCGGTTCTAAATCAACACATCCCTGCTGATATGCAAGATGGACCATTTACCAAACATTTACTGCATAAAAGAGATGGGCTGTAATTTCCCCAAATCAGTGACAACGCTACAGCAAAAAGCAGCCTAATGAAAGTTATCAACGAGCAGATTGATGCAGCTCTGTCCTTTGATTTGCAACGCATCCCCATCCATCAGCCCAACAGAAGCTGGTGCAGAAAGTTACGTCATAAAAACAGATACAATATGAGCAAACACACTGACACACACTCACACTCACACACACACACACAGAAAGACACAGACTGACACAAACCCACAAACACACACATTTGCAGAAAAATTGGACTGCACAGCATTTCTGGCAGGTGAGCTGGGCTGATCTGGCTGCTGGTTTTGGACGCTACCTCTTACGATGGCTGCTGCTTCAACAGGAAGAGATAGGACCGGGAAATATGTGTGTGTGTGTGTGTGTGTGTGTGTGAATGCATTTTTGTGTGTAATGCGATGCCCAGAGTAGTGGAAGTCCTTACAACCAGACCTTAAAAATGTGTATGTGTTTCTCCAGGTCTATCTGTACATGTGTATGTCCATGTGTGTGTGTGTATGTGTGCGTCTATGTGTGATGTTGTGCCAGAGGCGTTGTGTAAAATCCACTCAAACAAACAACTTGAAGAGTAAAAAACAGCTTCCTTGGACTGAATATGTAGCCATGGGCAATGTGGCAGAGTGTGTGTGTGTGTGTGTGTGTGTGTACATGTGTGTGTGTGTGTTCGCCTGCGGCAGTGTGTGTGTGTGGAGTGGATTGCTTCATGCCTGGACTGACATGAAAGGTGGAGAGACAGAGAGCATGCCCCCCCCCCACACGCGCGCACACACACACACACGCGCGCACACACACACACACACACACACACACACACACAACAAACAGCGAAAGCCATAGTATTCATGTACGGATGCGTGAACAAACACACAATGAAATGCACTCATCTTCTTTGAGCACAAACCCAGAAAAGACACACACCACTGATCATTGTGAACAGTGAAGCATAGAGGGTTTCCTTCTTAGGCGAAGAGTAGAGTAGAGTAGAGAGTAGAGGAGAGTAGAGGAGAGTAGAGTGAGATTGTTCATATTTCACCAATGTGGCTTATTGAGTCTTGATTCCAGTTCTTATCATAGTAATTTTATCACAAATAAAACTGATTTCTATTACCTTTATGATCCGTTTAGTTTAGTTTGCTCCTCTCTAATCTTTTAACAAATATCTGTTCACCCAATACAGTGATTAATAATGATGATGCTTTTGAGATGATTACATGGCAATCAGTAGGATATCAATAATGTACATTGATTACTTTTAAAACGGGGGTTGCATGTGGAGAAGGAATGTAGTCAAACTTATCAGTGACATTCCTCCACTCTCTCTCTCATCATTTTCTTCTTTCCAGCTCTAGTGAACAGAGGGGCGTAGAGGACGGGGAGCTGGGAAATTATATAGCTGCTTGGCTATCTAGGAACCATCTGTATCAGTAGAATATATTCATTCAAACTCATCACTTATTTACTTGCAAGCAACAGCGAAGACATGAGTGTCGAGGCTGTTAAGTCTGCCAGCGGATGAGCTGCATTAAGGCTGTATTGCTGCGATTGAGAGAGAGAGAGCATGTTGGAAAGCCCAACGGTGTTTGACATGTTGCACCACAAAAGAGGAGAGGAGAGGAGAAGAGAGGAGAGGAGAGGAGAGGAGAGGAGAGGAGAGGAGAGGAGAGGAGAAGAGAGAGGAGAGGAGAGGAGAGGAGAGGAGAGGAGAGGGAGAGGACAGGAGAGGAGAGGAGAGGAGAGAGGAGAGGAGAGGAGAGGAGAGGAGAGGAAGGGGAGGAGAGGAGAGGAGAGAGGAGAGGAGAGGAGAGGAAGAGGAGAGGAAGGGGAGGAGAGGAGAGGAGAGGAGAGGAGAAGAGAAAGGAGAGGAGAGGGAGAGGAGAGGAGAGAGGAGAGGAAGGGGAGGAGAGGAGAGGAGAGGAGAGGAGAGGAGAGGAGAGGAGAAGAGAAGAGAGAGGAGAGGAAGGGGAGGAGAGGAGAGGAGAGGAGAGGAGAGGAGAGAGGAGAGGAGAGGAGAGGAGAGGAGAGGAGAGGAGAGGAGAGGAGGAGGAGAGGAGAGGAGAGAGAGAGGAGAGGAGAGGAGAGGAGAGGAGAGGAGAGGAGAGGAGAGGAGAGGAGAGGAGAGGAGAGGAGAGGAGAGGAGAGGAGAGGAGAGGAGAGGAGAGGGAGAGGACAGGAGAGAGAGGAGAGGAGGAGAGGAGAGGAGAGGAGAGGAGAGGAGAGGAGAGGGAGAGGAGAGGAGAGGAGAGGAGAGAGAGAGGAGAGGAGAGGAAGGGGAGTAAGGGGAGTAAGGGGAGGAAATCCTAAATATGTTTCTAGGAGAAAAACATGCCAGCACATTTTTACATGATTGATGAACAAAATCTAAAATCTAAAATCTTTTGTCAGCACGTCATGATGTTAGCAGTGTTGTTTTTAGCACCGTTGGCAGAATTGGTAAGAATTGGTAACTTTGTCGCGGCAGTGAGAGCAAGACCAGCCACCGTAGCTCCACCCTGATGGTCTGCATGTATCTACGCCCGCTGATCTTTGGAATATTAAACTGCTACGTCGGTCTATAAGAGCAGGACGGCTGAATAGAGCACATTCCTCCATACAGACTCAAGCTGATTTCATTATAGATAAATCAGATCCATCTATTCAATCTCTCTTTCTGTCTGTCCCTTTCCATTTCTCTCTTTCTGCCCATCTTTGTCTGTTCCTCTCTTTCCCTCTTTTCCCCCCCAATTCCAGCTCTCCCTTTCTCTATTTCCAACTCCTCCCTTCACTTTTATTCTGTCTTCCCCTTTTCTAGTTCTGTCATTACCTCTATCGCTCTCTTTATCTCTGTAAAATAATACGTATGCACAGCTGAATCTGGCACTCGTTCTGAGGAGAGGAGGGGAGAGGAGAGAGAAAAAAAGGAAAGGAGAAGTGAAGAGGGAAGAAAAGAGAAGAGGAAGAGTGGGGAGGAGGCGGTAGAGGAGTAAAAAGGAACAGAGGAGAACAAGGGGAAAGAGGGAGAACAGAGAAAAGAAGTGCTGTGTTAAAAAGCTGAGTCCAGCAGAGCAGTCACAACAAATTCATCTCTCTCTCTCTCTCTCTCTCTCCATTCTCTCTTTCCCTCTCTGGCCCGCCCTCTGATACGGCCCTAGCCTCAGTAATACAATAAAGGACTTGGCTCAGCTCGGTGTGTTTCTGCATGCATGCGCACGCACGTGTGTGTGTGTGTCTAAGGTAGACGACACCTCTTACTCCCTACTCTCTGTCTCATCATTGCAGCTGCTCCACAGAGGTGTGTTTCAATATATCACCCTGTCACACACACACACACACACACACACACACACGGTCCCTGCTTAATAAGCGGTATTCAGAGCTCCTGGCTTTATAGAAGCTGAAACTGCATTCCTGCACAAAACTCGTTTTCTTTTTTTCCTTTCTTTCTTCCCTTTTTTCTTTCTTAACTTTATTTTCTTTCTTTTTCTTTTTTTTCTTCTTCCTATTAATTTCTTCTCTTCCTCCTTTATTCATGTTTTCTCCGTCATTCGATTCGTTCCCTACATCCTTCCTTCCCCACTCTTTTTGCTTTCTTTCCTACACACACACACACACACACATATACACGGTTTATACCAATTTCACAGGAAGCAACTTGTAATGGAGTATAAATGGGTCCAGACCAGCTCATTTAGTGGCCCTCAATACAGCTAAAGTTATGGACAATCAATGAGAAGAGCAAATAAACACAATAGAGCAAAACAGTGCTGAAAGCAGTAGCAGGCTATCTGCATGTTTCTGGAAGCCAATTTAAAGACTTTTTAAGACCCTTTCAATACTACCTGGAATTACATTTACGACCAATTTAAAAACCAAAACAAAGCAACAAAAATCTGTCATGAGTATCATATTTCTGATTGATCATAGCTGATGGAAGTTGTTAAACTATACATTAAGAAAACAGGCCCTTGGAAGTTAATTATTTAGGAACATATGTTTATTAAAGCGGATGCGATGAAAACAAGACATGCTTGACATATTGTATTAACCCTGTCTTGTATTAATCTAAGAGTGGACATGTGGACTTATTGTGACTAACAGGAAGTACCAGTAATGTAATAAGAAAACCGAACCGACACTATTTCTGGTCCCATTCTCATCTTTTGGTGAAACACCATTCATGCCATTTGCCTTATTTTGTTGCCTTCCAACTCTAATTTCACTAGATATCTAATTTCATATTTGAATCAATACAACTTACATAATTATAAATAAACCTGCAAATCATGGTGAAAAATGAGACATATAATTTAATACATTAAAGACGTTGAAGATATTCAATGAATGACCTTAAATTTAGAAAACGGATGACTGTTTAAGGACCAGTGGACACCCTGGAAAGAAATAGAAAAGAGAGAGGAAAAGAGGAGGAAGGTGGACACCTGGATGAGTCCTCAGGCTTTGGGGGGATGAGGAGGGGAGAGATCAAGGAGGGGGGTTGGGGGGGTTGCGGGGTGGGGGCATTTTCTGTCAGCTGTTCCCTCATATGGGACTGTGTGCATGTGTATTGGTAAGTGTGTGTGTGCACGTGTGCGCTAGTAAACGTGTGTGTGCATAGCCCATATGTGCATTAGTGCTGGAGGTGGAACAGGGGGTCATACCAGATGGACACACATGCACACACAAGGACCCACACACACCACAGATCCCATCCCACACTAGCATCATGAACCCCCAATTCAGCATTTCTGTTGTGTGCAGGCCATACTTCATACAGCATCCTCACTATGAGGCATGATATGATGAAGCGAGGTTGAGCTGAACCACCTGAACCTTTAAATGAATCTCTTGAAAACTTTCATGGTATTTATCTGTGCAACAAATATAGATATTTGATAATCGTGTTTATAATCGTGATCGCGATTTAATTATGTAATCGTGATAAATTTTCAAAATCGTTCATTTCGATTGTTATTTAGGCTACAAAAACTAAATTTCAAAATAAAACAAAACAAATAAAATAATCGTTCATTAATTGTAATCGACGTAAAAGTTTGAAATAATCACAATATTGATTTTTAGTTATATCGCCCACCCCTATAACCTGGTTTCACCAAGCTGGAACTCACCAAGCGTTACCACAATATGTTTTATCAGATCGAAAAACGTTCTTTGAATAGCCGACAGCTAATTTGAAAAATGTAATCCATTCTCCAATGGTTCTTCCTCACACCATACTGGTGTTATGTTGAACCATTCGAACACAGCTCAATGAAAACCACTGAAAAAAGAAGTTCGAGCCAAAAGAAACCCCTTTCTGGTTCTATACAGAACCATTTTTTGTTAAGAGTGGATCCTGCACAGCTTTCAGAGACAAATTGAGTCTATTGACCCCTATCAACCCCTCACTCTCAACGCACGCACACACACACACAGGCACAGATTCTCTCTCTCTCTCTCTCACACACACTTAATATCCTCACCACTCCACTCGCCACTCCATTCCTCATCCAGTAAATTCGCACTTTGTGTATGTGTGCGCACATGTTTCTGTGTCTACGTGTTTTTGTTTGTGTATGTGTTTATGTGGCTGTTGAGTGTGTGTGTGCATCTGTGTGTGTTAAGGTGAGGTTAAATGATGGCCAATTAAGATTCATCTCTGAGTTCTCTAGTGGAAAAGCAGACAGACAGACAGACAGACAGACAGACAGACAGACAGACACACACACACACACAGAATCAGACAAGGGTGGTCTCTGTGTCAGAGTGCAGCAATCGTCTCTCCTCTCCTGTTTTTCTCTCACTTGTAATTTGGGCCAATTCAAATGGTGAATGCATAATGAATATAGTAATTTTATTAACTTAATTTACTAAAACATCTGAAAAAAGGGATTATAATAAATTACTTATTCTGTCCCATTTTCTTATTCTTGGCTTTAAACTATTTTATCAAGTAATATACACAAGGGTCAGTGCAACATGGTTCATCATTTTTGTTTAAATCACCATAAATCGGTTTTGCACAAAGCGTTGTTGTGAAATGCTGTCTGCGTGTTTTATGGTTCTCTCTCGCTCTCTTTGCCCTCCATCTTCTCAAGAGGAGATGAAGGGAAGAGGGATGGGTAGAGAGGGTTGGAGACAGAGAAGAGGTAGAGAGGAAAAATGAAATGATGACTGAAGTCAGTCCATCTTCACACCTACAGAAACCACCAGGCAATTTCTTTTTTCACTATATTTACTACAAGGAAAGTGTGTGTGTGTGTGTGTGTGTGTGTGTGTGTGTGTGTCTTCGAGTCAACCCTTCCCAAACAGACTGACTCATTGACTGACTAACAAGCAAGTACTAAGTAAGTAAATCCCTTCCTAACTGACTGACTAACAAACTATTTCTTCAAAAGAACTTCTGGACACACACAAACAAACACACACACACACACACACACACACACACACACAGACACAGCATGATGACTGGATGGGCCCTGCGTCTATCCCAGCATGCGTCTCTGCTCCGAGGTTGGAGATTCTGTCATCACCACGGTTACTGTCAGGACGCATCATTGGTAGCCGTGGCAACTAATTAAGGAATGCCTGTCAGCCCCGTGGTCAGCGCGTGCACACACACACAAGCACACAAACACACTGATATAATTAAGTACCTGTCACACACACACACACACACACACACACACACACACGACCCCCCCCTCTCTCTCTCCCACACTTTGTCTAAGACACACAAACTTTCTGGCGGTATGATTCAATGTACACAGCACGTTAGTCACCACGACTCACCAGCCTTAAGTCCCAAACACACTCACTTTAATCAGAAACACTTCTTCAGTTCTACAAAATGAGATTTCTGTACACACAACCAGAATGATTGGCAGGGTGGACATTTTATTTGATCATGTTTATAAGATTGCTTTTTAAGATGGCTTGCTACTTTGCGTCTGTCACCATCTCTGTCTCATCACAGCAAAAAAATGAAGCACCACTCATACGGAGGCCAGTTAACTAAACAACATTAAAATCATGTTTCAGCCAAGGTCTCTCTCTCACACACACACACACACACACACACACACACACTAGTGAGCCTATACATCCGTCCACACCACATTAAGCAGTGATGTGGGTTCCCTGACTGAACAGTGTGTGTGTGTGTACGTGTGTGTGTGTGTGTGTGTGTGCGGTCAGTAATGAGGTGTCACTAGTGTGTGTGTCAGTGAAGGTTGAGTGATCAGTGTAATGAGCGACAGAAGATATAGAGAGGGGGAAGAGAGGAGAGGAAAGAGAGGGGAAGTACCGAAGGGGCTGAGGAGGTGGGTGAGGGGGAGTATTAATGTCTCAGCTTCTTTTTCACAATGGTGGAGTACACATCTAAATAGAGGTGGGCGATTATCGTGTTTATAATCGTAATTGCGATTTAATTATGTAATCATGGCAAATTTTCGCACATCGTTCATTTCGAGGCTACAAGAACGAGGAACGTCTAGAAGCGCCAGTTAGCAAAGCAACCAGTGTGAGTGTGTGTGTGTGTGTGTGTGTGTGTGTGTGTGTGTGTGTGTGTGCGCATCAGACGTAACATCACTTTCCCGTGAATGAATGGGCCAAATACTTTCCCCAATACTGCGTTCATGAACTGTCCCCTTAAAAAATACTACGTGGTATTCAGTCACGTCCCTCCGCCCCGTCCAGTAACGCCGTGTTCAGGTTTGGCAGGTTTGGACCTGTGTCAAGCCGGGCAGGAAGTCAGACACAGGAACGGCATAGAGCATCTGGTCAATTTCAAAATAAAACAAATTTCAAAATAAAACAAAACAAATAAAATAATCGTTCATTAATCGTAATCGAGGTAAAAGTATAAATAATCACGATATAGATTTTTAGTCATATCGTCCACCCCTACATCTAAATCAGGTGGTCATTCAAAGACACAGTACTAGAAGTAGAAGTATGAAATACAGGATCACTCTCTTGCTAAGCTTGTTTCTCTACTGGTACACCGGTTGATGACTAAGAATAACAGTTGGCCACACCCTAAGACATCCAGTTGATGATCATCGTAAGGCAAAAGCTGCCATTATAAAAATAATAATAATTAGACTTTAAGAAAAGCATTCATTTATGTTTTCCCCTTTAAGGACACTGTCTTTGTGTTAACTCATATCAGTTTGGTTCAACTTACTGTGATATATACTTTGAATTTATGTCATGAGGATTCATGTGAACCTAATAAGGTGGGTAATCTCTATTTCACAAATAAAAAGGTGAGTAAACTGAAGTAAGTTGGTTTTACCCTCAACTACATCCCTGAATATATATAATCAGCTCCTGCCAAAAGCTGAAGAATGCGAAACAGAAACAAACCCACACAGAAAGACAAACAGACGGACTGATTTCAGAGGAGAAAGCCACCAATCACAGCCGAGTTCCAGCCAGTTAACAATGTAAACACACACACACACACACACACACACACACACACACACACACACACACACACACACACACACACACACACCAGGAACAAAGTCCATCTCTCAAGTCTGTGAGTGCATGTTAACAGTTTATATGTGTCCTCCAGACGCTGGTCAAACTGTAACTAAACTACCGTCTAAAGTGGAGGGTGGAGTATTAACTGCAGACAGGATGCAAACTCACCACGGTTGAGGAAGGGGGAACTCTTCTCCCAGAGCAAAGACAAGACAAAGAAAACCCAAGGCCTGCATGCTATCAATCCTATCAAACTTTCTCTGCCTCCCTCGGCCTCCCTGCTGCTGTTATCAGTAGATATGGAGGAGGGAAGGAATGAAAGAGTGCAGCTGCAAATGTTTATTGTGTCAGTCTGCTCTGGTCTGCTCTGTTCCTGCATCGCTCCTTATCACACTTCAGACAGCTAAATGCCCCGTCTCCCACACACACACTTTCTCTGCCCACTTCTATTCTCTGCCATTTACTACCATTCGATTGTCCTCCATTTTGCAAAGGTTTATTGTCCGAGTCTGTCTTGGTCAGGTTAGGACCTACACCTAAAGAGCTTATCACGGTTCAACAGCAAACTGCTCTCTCTCTCTCTGTCTATCTGGCCTGTTTTTTTTTTTTTCCCTATTCTACCCTCTTCTATTCTGCTTTGCTCTATTGTGTTAGTAGATACAAAGTCATACTGCAAACTGCTCTCTCCTGTCCTTCTACCATATTGTGTTCTGTTCAATTGTAGATATAGTGAGAAGAGACGAAGCCTGGAAAATCATTTTAACGGGTACACAATAGCCGCTGCACCCGTAGATTCCTGTCTAAACCATGTAACCACCTTATTTCAAATCAAATCAAAACATATTTGTATTTAAAGGCTTCAAGGTTACTTGAGATGAAAACTGTTCATGGTGGGGTTCAACAGAGACCATCATGTGATTCAATTTCCATTCACAAGGCTACAATTACATTATGAAATTATTCTGCATCATGATTGAAGTTGATCCAGTTCAGTACATGGTAAATAATGTTTTCACCATTTGACGTCTAAGAACCGAATTGCCATACTTCATGGTTCAATCTAGAAATAAATTCAATTCACTTCAGGTACATTCCTTCCTATTGTATACACAGTTAAAAATGGAAAGCAACATAAAACGTTTAGCAAAGCACATACACTGATCAGTCACAACATTAAAACCACTGACAGGTGAAGTGAATAACATTGATTATCTCGTTACAATGCCATCTGTCAAGGGGTGGGATATATTAGGAAGCAAGTGAACAGTCAGTTCTTGAAGTTGTTGGAAGCAGGAAAAATGGGCAAGCGTAAGGATCTGAGCGACTTTGACGAGGGACAAATTGTGGTGGCTAGACGACTGGGTCAGAGCATCTCCAAAACGGCACGTCTTATGGGGTCTTCCCGGTATGGAGTGGTTAGTACCTACCAAAAGTGGTCCAAGGAAGGACAATCGGTGAACCGGCGACAAGGTCATGAGCGCCCAAGGCTCATTGATGCGCATGGGGAGCGAAGGCTAGCCCGTCTGGTCCGATCCCACAGAAGAGCTACTGTAGCACAAATCGCTGAGAAAGTGAATGCTGGCTATAATAGAAAGGTGTCAGAACACACAGTGTATCGCTGCTTGTTGCGTAGCCACAGGCCGGTCAGAGTGCCCATCATGACCACCGCCGAAAGCACTTACAATGGGTACGTGAGCGTTACAACTGGATGGTAAATGGACTGTACTTATAAAGCACTTGGAATGTACTTATATAGCACTTTTCTAGTCTTTTCCGACCACTCAAAATGTTTTACGGTACATTCACATTCACCCGCATTCATACACTGATGGCAGGGCGCTACCATGTAAGGTGCCAACCTGCACATCAGGGGAATCTAACCATTCATACACATTCACACACCGAAGGCGCAGCTTGGGGAGCAATTTGGGGTTCAGTGTCTTGCCCAAGGACACTTCGACATGCGGACTGGAGGAGCCTGGGATCAAACCCGACCTTCTTCTTCTGATTAGTGGACGACACGCTCTACCCCGAGCCAGAGCCGCCCCTGGACCATGGAGCAATGGAAGAAGGTGGCCTGGTCTGATGACTCTCGTTTTCTTTTACATCATGTGGACGGCCGGGTGCATGTGCGTCGTTTACCTGGGGAAGAGATGGCACCAGGATGCACTATGGGAAGAAGGCAAGCCGGCGGAGGCAGTGTGATGCTCTGGGCAATGTTGTGCTGGGAAACCTTGGGTCCTGGCATTCATGTGGATGTTACTTTGACACGTACCACCGACCTAAACAGTGTTGCAGACCAAGTACGACCCTTCATGGCAACGGTATTCCCTGTCGTAACAACCATGTTGTGAATGAGCATAAAAACTCATTTTGCTGGGAAGTTCACAATATTGTAAGGTTGTAAATGTTGTAAGTTTGGCTATTGACTTTTGTTAATCTCACACGTAGGTGGAAGTTTTGCGCTGTGTTCTAGGATGTGTTGGTTGCACACAACACGAGGCTGTTGATTTTTCTTCTGTTTCTAGGTGAAACCATGCAATATGATCAACATAACTCATGTTCTTAGTATTCCCCAGAGAACTGAAGTGTTGTGCGGCACAACCTGCATGTTGTGTACTTCTTACCAAATTTGTTTTTCCGGGGATCACAATGAAGCCTAAATCATCCCACACATTGGCTTTTAATGTAAGGGGAAGCAGCCAAATCACACATTTCTTAACAATGCTAATAGGAGTACAGCATGGCTGGCTCAACCCTGGTAACACTGTGCCATCTAATTGTTAAAGGGTTTAAAAATCCAGAAAAATACATTAACAATTTGGAACTTTGCAGAATCGCAAAAGCCAATCACAATTCAAAAATGAATCAATCTTTCCCGTCACCCAAGCTAAGTATCTGTATGGGCCAAGTGGATCCATACGCGAGAATAAAGCAGAGCAGACATGTAGATCTAGTCCCAGGGATCCACAGCAGCAGATTATTTTGCTATAAACCCATATTAATAAAATCCCTGCCATTAACCAGTTTTATCAAAGCCACATCAATAAGCCTTAACATCACCAACAATGCAACAACAACATCATCACATATAATGATATGATAAATAATAACAGGTTTATTTAGTAACTGCTTTTATTAAAACCAGGACTAGAGCAGTTCCTCTCTCCTTCTCTGTCTCACTCTCTTTTCTTCTTTCACTCTCTTTTCTCTCTCCCACATTTAGTGACTCAAAGAAAGTCTCTCTCCCTCTTTCAATCTCCGTCTCTATCTCTCTTTGGACCACTAACCTTGATTCACTGTTCTCTGAGAAAAACTACTTGACTCTTTCTGCCTCGGGCTGACACACACATACACACAGACACATACAAGCACACACACTAAACACAGGCACAGACAGGCAGATTTACAAGCAACACACAGCAGCATACACTGAACACAGACAGTGTGTTACACATGCACTTGACCATGGTAGAAGTGGTTAGTTTGGGGCCAGAGAGGGGAAACTGTGGCTAACCAAAACCACATGTGGCTGACTCTGAGTTCGTCCACACTAAGCCGTTTAAATTTGAAAATTTAAAAGTGGTGTTTTCAGGTCTAGCGTTTTTCGTCCACACTAGACCAAAAACACATACCTCCTTCCATGGGCACGCGCAGACCCAGCTCGCTCACAGCTGGATGAAGTGACAATCAAGCAGTGAAAAGTCTCCGTTTTCACCGTCCACACTACAACGGGGGGCCGGCGTTTTCAAATGTATCCACTTTTTTATCCACATTTTGAAAAGCTCCCTTTGTGCGCCCGAGTGTGGTGGGGAGGCAAAAACAGAGAGATAAGTATGCGTCTTTAAATTTACCCGGCTTGATGTGGACGTAGCCTCTTTCTCTCTCTCTCTCTATGACGTTTTACAGTATATGTCGATCTTTTAAAAGACATGTTGAAATAAATACCTATACCAGTAGTCATGCCTCTCGTTGTATTGGTTTGCCCTCTTATGGACGTAATGCGCTGTGTTTTTTTTAAAAGGAATAATCGATAATCGTAATTTTGACAGCGCTGCCACTTAAACAGAGGACATCAGTTGAGTAGGCGGTCCTTCAAGGGGACCCAGAACGCATCGCGTGCACACTGCTAAGAGGATGTGGTCATATTGGTTCTAGACCACCTCCGAATGTGGTCTGAGCGATGCGATCTTAAATGCGATTTGGGTGCGTTTACACCAGTACTTAGAGGTGTGAACCCAAAACGGATCTTAATGCCTAGTCTAAACAGGGCCTCTCTCTCTCTCACACACATACCACTCCCCTAAGAGTGCTGTGAAAGCCCCCCCTCTGTCAGAGGTATGTGAGTGTAGGGGGGGGTAGGGAATGTGTGATAAAGAGAGCAAACGACAGAAAGAGAGGCATAGAGTTCATGGCTTGTTTTTAACCTTTATTTATCCAGGAAACAGTTGTACTGAGCAGACATGCTCTTTTCCTGCAACGCCATGCAAAACATTTACACAGTTAGACACATTCCCACCTGGGAGCTGCCCCAGTACAACCGCAGTCCTCTACTGGTGGCCACTGACCAGGTTAAGTGTTTTGCTTGAGGGCACCTAGTTACTGAGGAGAGTGTTGCTCATTTGCCTTCCCAGACAAGATTTTCCTGTCGGTCCAGGGAATCACACCGGCGACCTAACTGTGACCTCTTTTCTCAATGTTGCAAGAGCAAAACAAACATACACAGCTGTTGAGGCATTAATGCATTTAGATGTGACAGGCACTGAAGCTGAACTTCAAGGGAGGGCAGAGACAGAGATAGACAGAAAGACAGTGTAAATATCAAAGTCAACGGCAAGAAGTAATCTACAGTTTATGATAGGTGCTTATTTTCTGAGGAATTCGTTCACACAGCAAAACAGCACCATGTTTTCCTTTAACCCGGAATCCAACACACAGATAATAGTTATTTTGTAGACCTGTACTTAACTTCACATAGCTCACCTTGTAGAAAGGCGCTAACCCTGCGCGACAGAATGACGCTGTGTGTGTGTTGTGGTGGCATCGTGTGTGCATGTATGTGTGTGTGAGGTTGAGTGTAAGAGACAGTTTGTGTCATGTGGAGGTAGCGCTGTATCTGTTAACCGTTAGTCTGACAGGACAGCTCGCTTGGCTCACACTCACACACACACACACTCACACACACACACACACACACATTTAATTTACCTATGACCCAATGAAGACACACTGACAGTTAATCTAGCCACTTAATACAATGAGACAGTTTCTCCTACAAAGACGTACATTCAGAGAGAGGGGTTGTGTGTGTTTGTGTTTGTGCACGTGCACGCTGGGTTGTGTGAGTAAAGCTGGCTGAACAGAAAACAGAGCAGAGAGAAATCACTAACAAAGGCATTCCTGAGGAAGAGAGAGACCTTGGAGAGAGGAAGGAGGGAGCGAGGAAGAGATGGAGGGGCGAGAATGTCGTCTGCCAGCTTGACGTCGTAGAGAGGAATTTGTTCTTCGTTATTGAGCCATCGTATTAAATAAACACAACACAGTTTCCCTTAACGGCCATTAACTGACATCAACTGGCAGTGGAAGTATCAATTGCTCTTGTTACTGTAATTGAGTAGCTTTTTGTGCACTTTTTAAATAATGTTACAGAAGTTAATAATTTCACTTATACTTAAGTATGTTTTGACTTAAATTGTACTTCGCTACATTTTAGCATCCGTTACAAAGTAAACATTTTGTAGATCATGTGATATCACAATGTCTACATTTTGTCAACTAACTTGACATGAACTAACCATGACACTCCCACCACTCTCTTGGTATATTTTAGTACTCTTTCCACCCCGGTCAGTTGGTGCCAACAATATGAGAGAGTTGCCCCGTGTATGATCGTTTACATTTACTACTCCCACCCTCAACAGAATCCAACCATTTTATTGTTGTAATATTAGACTGTTTAGTCTAGATTTGTGAACATGAAATCTCAGCGATTTCTCTCTTCTGGTTCTTCCAGAAGAAGAAACAAAGAAACTGGAGAAGTGGGGAGGAGAGGAGGTGAGAGGGAGAGGGGGGAGAGAAGGAGCAGTAGAAGTGGGAGGAGGTGGAGGAGGAGAAGAGAGAGCGAGGGAGAGAGAAAACGAATGGGAATGGGGGTTATAGGAGAATGTGGAGGGTTTGATAAACGTTGTGTTTCTTTGTTTAGGTTAGTGGGCCATAAATTCCAAGGAGAAGGAAGGGGGAGGATGGGGAGAGACTTAGAGGGGAGGGAGTTATCCTTGGCTGTGTGGGGAGAGGAGAGGAGAGGAGAGGAGGGGAGAGGAGAGGAGTGGAGAGGAGAGGAGAGGAGTGGAGAGGAGAGGAGTGGAGAGGAGAGGAGAATTTGTTTGACTAAACTGACTGATTTTTCTCAACTCCACCAGACATAGTGGAGTCTGTTTTATATCAACATAGCAAGGAGGACTGCGTTTTTGTGCGTGTGTGTGTGTGTGTGTGTGTGTGCGTGTGAGCATCAGCATAAAAAGAATACGTCAAAATATCTCCACAGCAAAGGTTTCAAGGCTACTGCGAGATGAAAACCTCACAACTCCTATTTTGGTGTTTTTCCTGGTGAGGTTTACGTGGTCCTCTACGGCTGTGTCCACTGGGAACTTCAGCGCCTGGCTTCTTTTTCTTATCGTTTCCAGTGAAAAGGACACACAGTTGCATGTCCCAAGTAGCCCAGAGAGCTTAGCAGGTTTTCAGCCTTACATGAAATTACAATATCCCCCACCGCCAACATTATCTACAGAGGTGGCAAGGCTGCCGACTGCTGGGAACCTCTTACCTCCAAACAGTCAACCTTTCAAGAACTCAGAAGAAACAGTCTCGTATTGAGATTTATTTCCATGCATTCATGAAGTTCTACAATGGATATGAATGGCTCCCATAGATCTTAAGTCCTGAGTCCTCAGCACGTATTTCAATCAGGCACCTCTTTTTTTAGTGAGCAACACTGGACCAAAACTTGTGGTCATGGTTCCTGCGGTTGCAATAAGAACATTGCAAATACTAATAATACACTACCAATACTGGAACTCTGACTGATCAGCAGTAATTTGTTTTATGGTTTTATTTGATACATTTGGGTTTGATTCTCGACACAATATCCCTTCCAGCGGAGAGTAAGTTACACATCATTCAAGGGTGAAGATATTTAGTAATTAGCTAATTACTTATTATGTAATTCTGAATTGATATATTTAATTTTATGTAGTACTGCCTGCGATATGGACTATTTTATGCATTGCATATACTGCAGTATCTTTGGCAACATTTAATACTATTTGATTCACCAATAAAGCTAATTTTGAAATGAATAACTGACTGAATAACTTATGATACGTAGAGTGTTTTTTTTCTTTAAAGCACCCCCAGTATGTGAAAGATGTCGGTTCTGGTTTTCCTATGAACATGTGACTTCATCACAGACAGTGCTAAAGAAGTCAAGGGTGTGCTGTACAGAGAAGAAGAAAGACAGACAGATGTTCAACACTTAAATATCTGTCTAAAAGCACACACACAGTCTGTTAGGGTGATTAACTGTAGATGTGTGTATGTACATGGTGTCAGGCTGAGACCATGTTTCTGCCGTCATCTAGTCATCTGCAGACAAGAGGGACAGACAGGCTGGCAGGCAGGCAGGCAGACAGACAGACTAAAAGACAGGATGGCTGACAGACAGATAAAAAAAATGTGTAACATCATTTAGAGGAAAAGATAGCTTGGGAATATCTGCAACAAGATTTAAATCTCTGTTCACACAGACAGACAGATAGAGGAACAGTATCGTGGCGATGTCAAGATACATGGTCGGGAATGGAGATGATAATCTTAATGGACTGGTCATCTGTCTGTAAGCCCTGATATACACACACACACACACACACACACACACACACACAGGTTTATGTATCTTGAAAGCTTTCTCCTGCTCTTTTCCCCTCTGAGACTAAAATCAGCTTAAGTGAGAGGAGAGGAGAGGAGAGGAGAGGAGAGGAGAGGAGAGGAAAGGAGGCCACATCATTCTCTCCTTTGTTATTTTACTTTACGAAATGATAACATTTTACAGTCAAATAACTCATTTTGAATTACTGAAAAATTAACCTTGGGGTAAGGAGGAGAAATCGCAACCTCCAAAAGAAAGCAAAGTGAAAGTGTCCTTTTCTTTTTGGTATCTAGATGTATAGATGGCTGAGACTGTGGCACAACGTCCTTTGTGATTTTATTATGAGCCTAACACACTGAGATCTGGGATGGAGACTTACTATGCTATACTGCACACATGGCCTATGGCTACCTGTGTGTGTGTGTGTGTGTGTGTGTGGATCAGTGGGTGGGTGGGTGTATGTGCTGCTGCTTCATGACAGATGTCTTCTTAACTGGACTAATGGAAACCTCTTCAACCATTGCCCACAGCCACAGCTACACACACACAAACAGAGGCCCCTTGGCCATGTCAACATATCCAGCCTTCCTGAAGGGTTAGATATAAGAGGCCCAAATACAGACACACACACACAGTAGGGCTATAACATCTATTCAACATACAGACAAGGCCGCTGCCTGAAGTAAAGTGAAGCCCAAAGGACCATTCCTGTCTCCTTTTTGAACAAACAAGTCATTCTAATGTTACAATACCAACACAGGTGTAAATCCATATGTGACTTAACACTTTAAACACTGGCTTATCTTAATTTGCAGCTCCACTTTTATTCTCTAAGATGAGAAGAATAAGTTCCTCCGTCTTCCTCCTAGGCAGACACAAAATGGCAAACACCCCTAAAAAGTTACATTTTCAGGAAGATTGTTGATGTTCCCTTCTGACACCCACATGTTTTTCACATCAGTGATTTGGCTTGGCCACAATATCGTGAAACATTTTCTACATATGCAAGACTAAAAAGCAAAACTGACCCAGCTCCCCCCTTTAAGTAACCAGAATTTGCCTTCACAATAATGTGTTTATGTCAATATAATATTAACAGTGTATAATTAGTTGAAGTATTTTAGATTGTGATCACCACAAGGTAATTAAAAATCCGAAAAACAAAACAATATTTCCATTAGAATTTAATGGAAGTTGTGCATCTAACTTAGCTATGGTGAAAATCTCATCTCTGGTTTAAGAAATAGAAAGAGCAATGAAGTTTAGTTTAGTTGCCAGGACAACAGCCTCCTCATGAATGTCACCAAAACCAAGGAGCAGATTGTGGACTTCAGGAGGACACAACAACAGAGGACGTACACACCACTGTGGATTAATGGGACCACTGTGGAGAGGGTGAGCAGCTATAAATACCTGGGAGTCCACATCACAGAGGATCTGACATGGTCAACACACACAGACACTCTGGTGAGAAAGGCAAGGCAGCGCCTCTACCACCTCAGGCAGCTGAGGAAATTCAGAGTCTCCCAGAGGATCCTTCAGTCCTACTACTCTGGAGCTGCATCCTGACTGGAAGCATCACTGCCTGGTTCGGCAACAGCTCCACTCAGGATAGGAGGGCTCTGCAGAAAGTAGTGCGTTCCCCCCCCTGCAGGACTTATACACCAGGAGGTGCAGAACCAGAGCCTGCAGGATCATGAAGGATCCTCACCACCCCAACAACAGACTGTTTCAGCTGCTGTGGTCAGGCAAGCGCCTCTGCAGTCACACAGCCAAAACAGAGCGACTGAGACAGAGTTACTTTCCCCAGGCCATCAGGACTGTGACCCCTGACCTCACCAGGGCCCCCACCAAGTTACACACACCACCCCCCTCTTATGCACACGCACACACACACACACACACACACACACACACACACACGCAGATATACAGTTGTAAAGAACATGTATTTCATGGCAGTCTTGAGTTTCCAATGATTTGTACTATTTTTCTGTGGTGGAATGATTGGAGCAAACAAAAAACATTCATGAATTTTGGTTCTTTCATAGATTTACTATAGGTCTTCTGGAAATATGACAAAATCTGCTGGGTCAAAAATATACATACAGCAACTTGAATTATCAGTTTCGGTGATGTAGAAAGTTTAACCCCAAGAACACCATACCTACCGTCAAGCATGGTGGTGGTAGTCTTGTGCTCTGGGGCTGTTTTGCTGCCAGTGGAACTGGTGCTTTACAGAAAGTAAATGGCATAATGAAGAAGGAGGATTACCTCCAAATTCTTCAGGAAAACCTGAAATCCTCAACCAGAAGGTTGGGTCTTGGATGCAGTTGGGTGTTCCAACAGGACAATGACCCCAAACACATCAAAAGTGGTAAAGGAACGGATAAATCAGGCCAGAATTAAGGTTTGGCTACCAAAAGCGCCTAATATAAAATGTGACCAAATATTAGCATTGCTGTATGTATATTTTTGACCCAGCAGATTTTGTCATATTTCCAGAACACTTATAATAAATTCATGAAAGAACCAAAATTCATGGATGTTTTTTGTGACAAAGAAGTATGTCCTCCAATCATTCCATCACAGAAAAATAGTAGAAATCATTGGAAACTCAAGACTGATATACATGTTCTTTACAAGTGTGTGTAAACCTTTCCACATATTTATATATTTTTCACATATTTTCATATTTTTAAGATCCCTTATTTACATTCTTGATCTCATCTCAAATCTCAAATAGTGTTGCTTCTTTTTATTGTAAATACTGTTACTGTTGTTATTTCTGCACAATCCTGTCAGCATTGTCACTTTTCATTTCACAATACATCCTGTATGTGTATGTGACGAATAAAGTTCTTGAATCTTGAATTATAAACACATCTGTCTCAGGAACTGAGTTGAGTGAAATCTAATATGAGAGCAGACGTAGAACCTGCCAACACTATTTTCCAAAACATGTCTTACTTAATAGGAATTGACAGTGTGTCTGCCCTGCTGGGCTTTCATTAGGTCTCTATTATTTTTGTATTAAATAGTGTTTTGGAGCATAGCATTCTACATTTTACTCACATAGCAACATCAGAGCTTCATATTACAGTTAAAAGACCAAAGAGTGTGACCTTGTATAAAATAAACTGAGGGTATTTATTTACACTGATGTTTTTCAAAAATAAAAATAAACTTTATATTTGCTTTGATTTGATGCTGTCACAGCAAAGCCTTGTGGGATACCAAATTGTACAGTTCCACTGCGATCTCTCTCTGTCTCGTTTTCTCTCTCTGCTGTGTGAAGTGTCTGCAGTAGATTTTACTAACCTGTCACTTTCACAACAAAAAACAACCCCCTCATTAACAACCATCCGCTGTGTGTGTTTATGTGAGACAGAGAGAGAGAGAATGTGTATGTGGTTGCTGAGGTGGACAGTTCTGTGAAAGTAGATGAGTGTGTAATAAAATACGGAATAAAGCATGGGATGACACAGAGAAAGACACAGAGAAGAGCAGAAAAGGAGAAGAGAAGAGTTTGTTCAGCTGTAGCAGGAACAAAGTTACTCAAGCTCCTTTAATAAGGACCAAGCTCAACTGGATAAACAGCACCTGGAGACTTCAAACTTCCAGACAGCTGTCTAACTACACACACACACAGACAGAGAGACAAAGATAGGAGGGGAGACACACGGACACATGGCACATAGATTAACTGACAGAGGGACAGGTTGTCAGAGTCAGGCAGACATAGAAAAACAGACAGTCCAAGGGTTTCAAATAGTTTGAAATAGGTCTGCATAGTAGCAATTAGTTCTGGAGAGCACATGCTAGTTATAGACAGGCTTGTTCTAGGTTTTAGGAAATGTGCCCACATTGTGTCAAATAGTTCAGTAGAGTATCAAACAGTTTAGTGTCCCACTAAATAGTAAAACAATTGTAGAAATCAAGTGCTGTTCTTCCATATACACCCAAAACGCTCCACTCTAATATCAACCAAATAAGCTGTACTGCTGTGTCAAGGTGGGATGGTTGCTAAGTACAAAGACCACTATTAAGTGAGTGGTGCATCAAAATGGGATGGTTAGTAAAAACATGGCAGGTGGGATGAATAGAAATTAAATAGCTGAAGGTGGGGTCGCTAAAAAGGATGTCTACACGGGGAAAAGGATCTCCAATGCAAGGCTGCGAACTAGTTATGATGACACTAATAACTATGATGATGACGTTGACAGATGATGAAGCTCAGCTCTTGGCCGGTCAATCATAACTCACCCTTCTCAGCGCGCCCCATGTGAGCTGGGTCCAGCGGAAGCAACAAAGAATAATAACATAGGATTAGATTGGATAGCACACACACACAGAGACACATATACAAGGAAGGTGTAGTGTATTTTAAAGTACAGCATGCCTCTACAGATCCACGGATAGCTGTATCTTTTTAGATTACTGTCATGTTTTTACAGTATTCATGGGCACAGTGTTTTGCTTTTGAAACAGGAACCAGACGAGAACACTTTTGAGCATTTGAGCATTTTGAGTGCAAGTCAATGCCATTACAATTTCGTGGGGGGGGAAAAAAACATCAGAAATACATTAAACCACAATTTGTTTTTAAAAAAACAAATACTGCTGATTACATTCTGACATTGAAAAATAAATTGAAAAATTTAAATATCTTGGCCACATTTTTGTAACACACACACACAAAGCAGCAAGTGACAAAATGAACCAATATTTTCTGAAATCAGATGAAACAAAAACACACATATAGCGAAAAACATACAACTTCACACCCAGCAAACTGCACATACATCTGTATTGCTAAACTCGTGAGGACACTCTGTTACACGTACATCCTTACCCAAACCTCAACTCTCACCAATACATGCCCAACATTAACCTTTACTTTAACCTTCACCTAGCTACATGCTAACCCTAAAAATAATCCTTTTCCCAGTGACGTCTAAAGGCAGTTCTCACCATTGACCAGTTATCCCAGTTCTCCAAATCTGTGTCACAAAAAAGGCCAAAACATTGATCACACACACACACACATACAAAACCCAGTGTCTCCATTACTATATCATTATCACCACACAGTGCCTAGAACACTGGATTACACAGCTGGTAGTAAGGCAACTCACATCTGTGTGTGTGTGTGTCTGTGTGTGTGTGTGTGTGAGTAATGTAATGTAATGTAATTAATCAGTTGAGAGCGTTGATTACTTAATCTGTCATTAGCCAGCCATGAGTGTGTGTGTGTGTGTGTGTGTGTGTGTGTGTGAGGCAGCGGCAGGTTTCAAGGCCTCTTGTACCGACAGCTGTGACCAGAACCAAACAGAGCAGAGCAGAGATTGATGATACGTAGACTAATACCATCATTCATCAGGGATGTGATTTTTCAGGGTTTCAGGGTTTGTTTAGGACACACAACCCCCGTTCATTTCTAATGGAACTTTACCATCCATCGCTGATTTTACCATCATCGCGTACCAGCATCTATAGCCTGACACAGAACATACTAGTGACTAGCAGGGCGTCCTGCTATAGCACATACTGTGTATTCACCACGGTGTGTACGCAAACCTGAATCATGACCTTTGTCGCTTTTTCCCCCTCTCTCTGTCTCTGTCGCCCTTGCTCTCTCTGAAAACAACAAGAGGCCAAAAGCTCTTGCTAGTTGCTGGTGGTCAGAAGTCCATTTTTCAACACACATGCAAATTTACACACACACACACACCTACACATAAACACATTCACACAATCTAATGATGAAATAATGAATGAATGCTCTCAACAGATTACTGACATTACACACACTCACACACATGCCCGTGTACACACACTCCAACCGCAGTGATTGAAGGAATGAGACAGTATTTTCAAAGGGATATATTTTTTTAATTGGTATCCGTTAAAACAGATTGGTTCGGAGCAAAGCAGCCTTTGATTTCAAGAGAAGACATTTGGATGGAGCTGAATGACACTGAACTGAAACATTACTTTGACAAAAAATAATAATAAAACAGCCTCTGATTTGACGCCATTTTACATGGACTTCAATGACTTGAATGAGAAGGCATTTTTACATGAATCTAAATGAGAGCCAAGCATTTCACATGCTTGTCTGTGTACCACTGTACTTTGGAAGGGCTTGAAAGCAGCAGTCTCCCGCTCTCCCTTGCTCTCTCATACATACACACACACAGAAACATACACTTACAAAGAGATAGAGAGGCATGACAGAAACACATACACACACACACATTTATTACATTGATTTTGTAAATGATAAGCCAAAACTATTGCTGTCACAACAGCAGCATGATAAGAAGAGACGAGCAGACAGATTTATTGAAATATGAAATCATTTATACCATTAGTTGACTTTGTAAATGGTAAGCCAAAACTAGCAGATTGAGAAAGAAGGGAGATAGATTTAGGGATAAGAAATATAAAAATTAACACAAGCTCAAAGTGGCTTTGTTTATATGACAGGACAGACACTGATTTTCCCTGTAATCATCTGTATGATTTCAGAGTGCCTCGTCTACTAGAGCTGCACACAGCACCGCAACACACATCCCATGTGATTTCCTTCACTATTGATTTCTGATCTAATGAAATCTTTTCCCATTGACATTTCACATTAGCAGCATTAATCAACTGCATAGTAATCATATGAGCTTCATCATTACACATTATGCTCAAATTATGAAATATTGAAAGTACTGTAAATGATAGAAATGACAAAATATACAGTATATAGTAGTGTAGTATATAGTAGCTCTGTCTACTGTATGCACTGTCCTTTTCATCATATCTTTGCACCAAATGCAACATCCTGTCATTGTGTCATGTGTGTCAATATGTGCTGTTAAACTCTAATTAATCATTTATTATATTTCGTAGTATTCATTATAGTAGATAGCATCAGACCAGTGGTAGTTACACGGAAATATGTTCTTTTCATAAAAATCAAACATAATAATCTGGAAATATGACTTTTTATGTTCATATATTAGTGGTCATTAGCCATTTGGAATCACATATTTATATTTATCCAGCTTTTAAGCTATATTTTCTACACCTATCCAAAACGACTGCTGTTTCTTTTAGCTTCTGGACTAATGATAGCCTACCTCTCTGTAAAGCACCATCAAGTCACTAGTATTTACTTGCAAATTAACAGCACTCAAATTCCTAAAGGGGCTTCAAAGAAATTCCACACATTTGTTAACCAGAGGACCAAATGCCCAAACTGGGGTAGGAGGTTGGGGGCGGGGGCAATAAAACTCACACCAATAGATGGGTAATTAATGCGTAATTTCGGCAGAACAGGCCTACATCATACCAGTAACCACAAGAGCAGAATATTGTGCATTACAATCACTGTTACATATAACATATATATATAGTTAATAATAAAGTCATATTCGACTCGTTTTACTGATATTTTGGAGGTCAACTTTCTAACAGCTGTGTAGCTCTCATACCTCTCATACCCCCTCCCCCTCTGTTAGTTCTTTCACACAGAGAGTAACTGCCGAATGCGGAAATAAAACACGGGAGCCACGCAGACAGGTAGATTTCCCCTGCTCGCGGAGAGGGGGAGAGACACGGGGGGAGTTTGTTTTCCCTGCGTCCGATCAGCCCTGCACCACTTGTAGGGTTACCAGGTTATTAAGTGCATGTATGGGACTCATGCCAATGCATAACCCCGGAGAGCATCAAATAACATTGCAGTAGCTTCTAGTGTGCATGAGTTACGTGTTTGCACGGTCCGGACAGTCCAAAAGCGACGCAACTCAGCCTCCGCTTCGTCCCTGCTGTAGCTCGCGTGTGAATATAGGCGACGCGACGAAAGGGTGGCGAATAAAGTTACATTTCCAGTAATTAGAAAGGCTACTTAATAATTGTTAACATAGTTGATTTGTTCTACACACGAGTGGTTCTCAAAGTGGGATCCGGGGACTACCAGTGCCCCCGTCCACCCCCTTCAAAATGAGGAACAGATTAATTTCACTGTTATTTTCTTCATTAGACAATGAGCAGAGCATAACGAGAGAATATACGAGGGTGATTGTTCTTATCTTAGGTTGCACTCTCTCTGCTGTGGCTATCACCCCCCGTACAGAAAAAGCAGATATGCAGTTTTATCCTAAATCATATCTAACAACATATACCTCGGGCTTCCTTGGGGCAAAATCTCACCAAATACGTGGCTCTATTTTGGGGCTCCGTGGCATGAAAAAGTTCGGGACCCCCTGATACAGATTGACCCTGTACGTTTCTTCTCATGGAGTCAAATCCAACTGTGCGAGAACAACATCCCTTCATCAAGAAGCGCAGCCTTCAACCATTAGGTTTTATTGTATGCTAGGCTACGCGAATAAAGTTGGAGCAGGGGAACATCTGTTATGAAAAACACTGAAAACACGACGACGTTTGCAAACCGAACTGATCGTTCCTCTACGAAAAACAGCTTTAGTATTCCTATAATACGTTTTACGTGCTACTCAAATATCACAGTAAAACCACACAATAGGAGATGCTACCACTTATATAAAATATACCATTAAGTACGGCAGTGCCACCATAAACTCATTACTGAGTACCAAAGACCACTATAAGACACTGTAAATATCCAGTATTATAGTGATATAATCGGAGATAAAACACCATAAAGTGCAATAACGTCACTATAATCTCACTATTGAGTATTACAGATACACTATACGTTACTACAGGAATATTATAGTATTTCTTCTTTGCGATTCCTGCAACACTTTAACTTTTTTGTCCATTCACGCGCTGTTCGCGGAGCTGCCGAGCTGAACGGTGAACGGAGGTGTCCTCTGTCTGCGTACAGGCTCTCTACTTGGCTTTAAAATACGACATACAATGTTAACGCTACATAAAAGCTGTAAATGTGGCCCCGTTTACTAAGTAATGACCGTAGGCAAATGGTATTGTCTACTCGTGTTGTTTTCTGCCTTCCACAACCGACCTCCATATACTTCGGTTTACACAGAAAATATGTTCAGTGATAACGTGATAATATGGAGCCTAAACACCGACATTACAACATACTTTTCAAAGTACGACAACTTTAGCTTCCCAATGCAAGTTAATGTTCGTCAGGTTAGTTGGCTGAAACGAGTTTTAAATCCGTTTTACTTGGCAAATTGACTATACATTCAAATCAGACTACTCCGTCAACCTACACTCTCTCACACAGACACAAATGCAGCTTGCTTGCAGCGAAACGGAACAGTTCACATTTCCCACAGAAACACAAAAATGCATTTTCTTCACGTCAAAGCCGCATTTATCACACTCTAAAATAAAGAAAAATAACCAGAGAGGACACAACATACCAGAAGACACATTTTCGACATCAAATACAACTAGAATAACTTTTCTTCTGCGCCCAAAACACACCTGTGTGTAATTTAAATTCTATCTGGGAAAAGCCACAAAACAGTATCTCCCGTTCAAACTTTGCTCTGCTAACAACGGAAAACACACTAAACTGTGTTTGCTCGTCCTTACCTGTCGGTATCTGGCCGGAGACGTTACCAACCGTCGAAAGGAGAACCGAGAGTCCCAGGAATAGAGATACAAGTGTATCCATGTTTTAACGTGTGGTCGTTTAAGTCTTAACAGTTTTCCCCAAAGTTTTCCCGTGACTTCCCCCGTCTTTCCCCTCTCTTTTCTTTTCTTTTCTTTTCTTTTAATGGTTTATTCCTCCTGTTCTTGTGGATTCAACCGCCCCATTCTCTCGTTTCTCTTGGTTCTCTCTTTTTGCTTCCTTCGGCTCTCGCGGACACTAGACTTTGTTTCACGCGGAGGGAGTGAGAGAGGGAGAGGGAGAGCTGCTCTCGAGCGCAGCAGCGGCGGCGGCGAGTGAAAGTGCGTGACGTCACGCGACAGGAGCCCGATTCAAAAAGGGAGAGAGAGGGGAAGAAAGGGGGAGAGAGACATAGAGAAAGCGCAGACAATCATAACAGTGTAACAGATGTGTATTGTGTATAAGTTATTTCTTCTAGTTATGCATTTATCGTAATTTTTATTTGGTTGTGGCAATTCTGTTCATCTAACAGCCGTGCCAATAAAGAATGTAGAATTGAAATGAATTGAGAGAGAGAGAGAGGGAGAGTGAGGGAGGGAGAGAGGGAGGCACACTCAGTCATACTAGGGTAACAGATGTTTATTGTTATGTACTATTTATTTATTTATTTATTTACTATCAGTTGTATTCAATTGTATATTGATCCTTTGGCAATGCTGTTCATCTAACATTCATGCCAACAAATCAGGGAGAGCAGAATAGAATAAAAGTCAATAATTAAAGGGGAATGCCTCTCAATGTTTAAAATCTAATATCATATTTATAGGGTGTCAATTCTTTAGGGATCCAGAAATGTTATCTGATATTCCCATCGACACCTGTGTATTATTTGGCAATACATTGTCCTTGCTCTGGCCTGGTCTTGTGGTTATGAAATATATTCTTGTATGTCTTATGTCAGTTACAACATGGGATTGATTCATTCACAACGTATCCTTGTTGTTTCACACAAACTCTAATATAATAACTTACATGCAGGCTTAAGGGACTGAATACACAGCAATGCACATCCAACTAAAAGAGGTTCAACTTTTACCTTGATGCTTTGGCAATATCCTTTACTGGTATACCAATAAAACACATTGAATTTAATTAAAATGTAATTGAATTGGATTTCAGTTCAGTTGAATTGAATTGAAGGCTTCTGCAGGACACCGACATGTTATTCCTACTCAGTCACTGTTGGTGAACAGAAATAGCTCTCTTCCAAAGCCAGACACCAGAGAGCCAAGGCTCTAATCTGTGATGGCAACAAGATGTACAAGGCTGGAGCTGCTCCATTTTAACTTAAAGGAGACATTTATAATCAGAAATACTTTAAATCATAGTAGTGCTATCAACTGATAATGTGATACTCTATTCATCCCTGTAGGAAATGTATTTTTTCATTTACCCCTCCACTGGGGGGTCAGAGGTCAGGGTCAGCTACACAGCAACAGCACCAATATGGCCGATTGAACCCGGGTCCTCCAGCTGTAGGACGATCTCTTTAGACAACCCCCTTTCACACCAGAAAATGTATAACCAGAAAAACAGAAAAGTGCTGTCAAAGTTACATTTTCCATCTTTTGCAATGAATTTGCTGTGGATACAACCAGATCACCAGGGTGATTGTGCATTATAGTTAACTGACTAGTGTTAGCACCACTCTCTGTATGTTTGTGCTGGTATTGAAAAGAACTCATTTAACATTTTTTCACCGTCTGCTGACTGGTGACAGCCATGCCTGTCTGTGTTGAGCTAGATAACATCAAGACAGGCTTGTAAAATATATATTTTTTAAATGTTTTGATTTGGTTCACAGATGACCTAAAAATATGTGGTTTGAATGGAAAACTATAAGTAGGGAGGAGATGTGTAACCAACCAGCGTGTTTTTCCCTCTTGCTGCCACCTCTGCCAGATAAATGGTCTGAACAATCTCTTCTGTCTTGCTTCTGGCTAAGGCAGACAGGAACGTTCACAAATGCAATCTGTCTCTTACTTCTTGAAGAATCATTTACAGTCCTTTATTGGGTTGTTACAGTGGTTAGGTGGCTGGCATGCTGCTAAATGTAAGTGTCTGGTCACTGTCCTGCAACTAAATGTGGGTGTCCTGCCACTAAATATGACAGGCCCATTTCTGTCCTGCTTCAAAATGTGACAACTGCTGTAGTTACACTGTGTGGATGTGAGTAACCTGTCATTATAGACACTGGTGAGTCTCTCCGCTGCACTGAGACTGTAAGTCAGTCAGTGTCCCCTACATACTATTATCTTAAGCCATACATTTATATGCATTTACACATGTTTATCATTTTTGCAGTTTTATGTGTTACTGCCAAGGCTGAAATCATCTAAGCATGTCTCCACAACAAACTTAAAAATTAATTTTGCATGTATAGAGCCAAAAGTTCTAACATGACATGCTGTCTAACAGAGCAGAGCAGCCTTAGTGCAAATGTCTATGTCTGCTCATCAACTCTCATATGGCATCACGTGTTACAACGTCAAATAAAAAAGTGAGTTTTACTATTTATATTTTTTCAAAACTTCATTGTGAGCAAAATTATATCTTGCTCCATATCTTGCCACTTCATATTAGCCTTTTTTTTTTTACCAAACATAATCTATCACAACATGGATTCTGGTCCACAGTGATTTGATGAAGTTGATATCCCACCCACCATTGTTTTTATCCCTCACATCAAACAAAAGGCCATCCTGCTGCAACTCTTAGCTTCTGTTGGCTTCGAATGTCAGCAGGGAGAAGCGTGCTGCGTAATAGCAGATCTAGCACTATAAGCGCTAGCCTACACAAAACCCACATGCAGGAAAATGTACGACAAGCATGGCTATCTCTTATTTATATCTGTAACGCCCGATGACCCCCGTTCAGCCTCGTCAACATCGGTCCTGTGTGTCTCCAGAGCCTTACAATCTAACCTGTCACAGCCCTCCATGGAGCTCTCAGGTATCGCTGTTTTGACACCATCTACCCCCAGAACTGTTATTTGACGATGTGTAAAATGATGTATTTGTATTACAATTTTATGATCAAAATACCTTTTTACGCTTCAAAAATGTTGCTTAGTAATTTAACAAGTAACTAAGTAATAAAAAAAAGTATATGTTTCAACTGATGAAACTGTTGACACCATAACATATTATCGGTAGCAATTTTGTAATCAGATTACTGTATTCCTGTTATATATATTATGATCATTACTTACCAACAATGGTGAAGAACAAATGGTAATGGTAAATCTTTATATTTTAGCATAAAGAAAACTTTTAAAAAAAATCAATGTTTTGCTGCAAATACAGCTGATTTTTGTTTATATGGATGGTTATTTGCCTTTTTCATGATCACTGACTGGAGATTACAGTTAACCCAGATTTTTCTTTACCCGCTAGATCACTGCAAGGAAGCATGAAGTCTTAAAAAGCTGTTTATCTGATTCTGGATCATACATGTACGTTCTTTTATTTTCAATAGTTCGGAAAAATTTTAAAAAAGGTAAACACGGGAAGCTTCAACTGTGGATTAAATTCACTGAAAGACGTCAAATGAAAACAATTTAAAGCTACTCACGTATAAGGAGGCAGGTGGCAAGGACACAGAGAAAAGGTGTGCCAAGATCAGTTCGGCATGGCTAAAAACAATGTGAGCCTATTAATTAGCAGAGTCAATTTTGCCACCGTGTACCCTGGATGAATGCCAGGTGAGTTGAGCGTTAACAGAGACACCAATAACTGACGCCAGGGTCATGAAAATTCATTGGAAAAGACAAATCCTTTCATACAGCGTTCCTTTGTGTCCAGTGTTAACACGACATTTAACCTGCCACAGACAAGCCAGCTTTGTCTTGGATGTCGTCTACCGAGAGAGGAGCACATCAGCCTTTGAGAGGAGAACCTTGCAGGACTGGAGGTCAACCCACTTGAGGTTCACTTCAATCCATTAACAATCTGAATAGAAACGGCAATTTCATTTTCTAATGGAGGAACCTTCACTCTAAATTATTTCTTGGTAGGTTGATTGTGGGGTTGGAGGTTTCTCAACATTTGAATTACGATGTGGAAAAAACAAACTCCTGAATTGATTGAGTTGGAAGGGAACTGAACCCAGGCCTGGACCACGCACTTCAGTTTAGATGCAATGGTGACAGAATACAGAAGAAAAGTTATTAAAATGACAAAATGAGAAAAAAACAGAAAGAGGGGTTTCAAATGAATAAAATTAATGGTGATATATAAAAAAAAACACACAAGGAGCTTATTTAAAAAAACAAAAAAAATAATGAAAGAAAAAAATAAACCAATCAGCAACAAAATATATGAGAGGAATCTGAATTAAAATAGTAATATAATAAAATAATAATAAAATAAATTTATAGGTTCGGTTAGTGTGGTTATGAGTGGGAGGGTGTGTGTGTGTGTGTGTGTGTGTGTATGTGTGTGTGTGTGTGTAAGCGTCTTCATCGAAAAGAAGACGAGCATGTGCAAAACCTCATCAGACAGGCCCCGGGTCTGTATTTGAAAAGGCGGAGAGACATAAATTCAATTGTTGAGAACGGACAGTGAGCATAGCAGGGGGGGGGGGGGGCATTAGGGATTCACTTTTGGGAGGGCATGGGGTCTCAAGCCAAAAAAAAAAAAAGAGGCACCATTACACCTAAAATTATTTTTGGGAAAGAACAGAGTGCCCTTGTTTAAGTAGGACGCTGCTTTTTTGAGGGATTATCTGCACTGTTTAATGTGTTGATGTTAAACGAGAATATACACTAATGAACACAGGGAAGGAGGGCAGTTTATGAGGGTACTGGTAAAGGGACGTGGGTTTGAGCCCCCTTCGGATTGTATTTATAAATAACACTGTTGAAATACAGCTGGAAATGTTCATTTAACTCCCTATTTTATGGGTTTTGCAAGCAACATAATCCAAAATTGAAAAAGTAAAGTAAGTGATTATTGAGAACTGCAATGACTGATTACAACTTCAGGGAGGAAATTATTAATTTGTAATGGATTACATTTTAGAAAATAACCTCCCCAACACAGTGGACTATTTGTTTGAATTTGGCAGAGGATGGCAGCTGGGTTTAGCATCAATTGTTCCTCAAATGTCTCTTAAAATGGCGGTGTCTTAATTGCGTTATGGAAAAGACACCATCCCCTCCCACCTCAGACGAGAATGAAATAAAAAGAAAGACGAGAGAAGAGAATGCATGGAGAGGAGAGGGAATAGGGAATGTGCTAGCGTCTCTCAAGGCTAAAGGGCTGAAAATTAAGCAATGAATGGAAGAGAAGGAGCAACACAAAAACTCACAAAGGAGAAGTGGCTTGATTCCAACGCACGTTTTGAAATGACAGGATTTTCAAAAGGCTCCATGATCATCGACTTGACTCAGGACATTCAGGTTTTCAGGGATTCTGCTTCTCATAGGGAGACTTGGCATGAGTGAGGAGGTAGGTCTTGCTCAAGGTCACTTTGACACTGTGACTATCCACATTCAAGCCACTTGGACACTTGTAGTCTAGACACCCAGGACATAAAAGATTGTGCAAATTAGGAGTTTTTCATCCAATATCTGCAATGAGAGATTCAATGAGTAAGTAAGAAGTAAAAAAAAAGAAGAGAAAGACACAGCACTCTCTCTCTCTCTCATTGTTCCTCTCTACAGCTACGCCTCCATCCAACTATCAAGAGAATTTCATGCAAACTTTTGAAATGTCACAAAAAAAATAAAATGAAAATTAGATTTGCATCAGCCGGGTTAATGCGAATAAATCGACTTTCTGAATGTCAGAAGAATCAGGAATCTCTCACGAACTCATCGGTGTTGTTGTTCTTTATTGACAGCTGAGGTTGGCCACATTTCATGCTTTCGTCTGAGGATGAAAACAAGGCACTGCATTACATCGGCTCACGCCAAGCATTATCAACATCATTACCTATTGAGCAAATACCTTTCCATGGCTATTTATCACATTATTTCTTTTACGACAGCAAAGTTTTGCTCCTCAAGCGAGAGTCTTTTTTTTTTTGCCATTTCCAACCATCTTTTCTAATTGGCTACATCATAATTTGCAAGGACGATGAGAGAAGAGAAGATAATAGAGGGGTGGAGACAAGGAGAGGAGAGAATGGCTTCTTTTTGTAGACAGAGTTGGCAAACCTCCCTGTTAACACACAGGCACACGCACGCACACACACACACACACACACACACACACACACACACACACACACACACACACACACACACACGCATACAGTTGAGGCAGTCAGGGTTTGTGTGTGAGAAATATGCATGTTCATGTTCAGTCTCAAGGTCGGTGCTTTGGTAGGATGCTGCTGTGTGTAAGTACAGTATGTATTTGAAAAACAGATAGTGAGAGAATGTGTATCTGTGTGTGTGTGTGTGTGTGTGCGTGTGCATCATTTCTCTGAGGTATGCAACCTATTGTGGGGGGTGCACACATACACACACACACACACACACACACACACACACACACACACACACACACACACACACATTGCACACACATACTTGGAGACCAGTTTTTCAGCTCATCATTCAGCCCAGCATAACACTAGCCATTGTGTGCACTGGTGCATACAGATGTTGCAAAGTTGTCCAACAACTAGCTCAAGGCAAAGCGTGACTGCAGGGATTTACAAAGCCAACTTGTGGCCGGGAAAAGATTCAAACGGAGCCACGAACTATCACTTCTGCCACCATGACAATATTCCTGTTGAAAGTGTGGGTTCCCATCCGATGACTGAAAACCGTAGCCTTGTCTCCACATGATTATCACGCCGCTCCGTCAGTCGCTCTGCAACTTCGCACGCTGGTGGCTGCAAACCGAGATTTAAGATCTTCAGTACTTAAGTTCTTTGGGTCTGAATCTCAGGCCCCGGTCCTTTCTATGTGGAGTGTTGCATGTTCTTCCCTGTGTTCACATGGCTTTCCTCCCAGTGCTCCAGTTTCCTCCCATGTAAGTCAGCTGGATTGGAGATGTATTGAAGGAACGGCCAAAACGGTCCTATCATATACAGTCATATACATTGCCGCTATCACGGATGTGTAAGATGTTGCCTGGCAACATTGCCTGGTTCACATTTGCTTTATCTCATCTAACATAAAGAAGACGTGGTAACACATGAAACTGAAGAACCTGAAGACCAGATCGACAGAATGGAGCGGAGGGTGGAAAGACACTTCCAGTTCTGATGGCTGACCTGTTGGTTCAGATGTAACAAATATAGTGTATAATAGTAATAATTCAATATTAGCAGATGAATTCCACAAAGTCTAAGTCAGTATTATCACAATTAATGAATTGAACATTTATCATGAACGGTTACAGTTTTTTTTACGATTGCTTTGACTCATTTTGCACAGCAGAATTTCAATGTACAAAACTCAAAATGCAAAGTGCCAAACTGACTTTCAAAATTCATACTCTAAGACACTACATCCTATGCTGACATACAAAGTGCAAAACTCTAAATCATCTGCTCCATCCTCAGAGTACAGCCACCTAACATTACAACAATGTTGCAATGCTTGTTGCAATTACTACAAATGCAGGTCACTAAATCAGTTCAACAGGTGTTTGTAGTCATGTCTCATCACTTCCAGCAACCTTGCCCAGGTTAGTAGCATTGCAGCACAATTGATAATCTCATCACCACTACATAAAAGGCTGATTAGAAACCTGAATAGCAGTTTCTGACAACATGCAGCAGGCTGATGAGGTTGGCAATGAAGGACGGGGTTGTTGTTGGGGTCGTCGCCGGGGTCGTCAACAGGTTCGTGATCATGGCCACTGTGATCGACCATGTTGTGAACAGAGGTCTAAGAAGATTTTACCAATGCTGCCTTGCAAATGAAGATATCACATTAAATTCTGTGGCTAAATGCAGCAGAGAGGCAAAATGTTGCTTACAGTTTTTTTTTACAATCGCTAACAAGCGTTTACCTTTACTTAAGATACCTTTTCTTCACTCTTAACACAGCAATACACCTACATCACACAATTAGCCAAATAGTTCATTTTCTGCTCAAAACCACATTTTGTTCATTAAACACCAACTCTACATTTCAAAATGCAAAAAAACTTCCTATACATACATTAACTCGACAAACACGACTCAATATCACATCATTCTTTCACAGCACTAGCACGTTTTCTATCCAAGAGGAACATATAGTCAATCATAGCACAACGACTTTCAAAATACCAACAGTTGATGGCATTACAAAAACTGCATTACTTTTCATGTTTAGTTCTACCTGCATACAATAGACAATATGAAATCCATTGTTTTTTATAATTCAGTTTCCTTTTACTGTAAATCACTGTTTTGGTTGAGTGCTGAATGTGTGCATTTTTGGCAACATACTATCTAAAAGTTATCATCATAACATCTGACAGTGAGGAGGAGGAGGAGGAGGAGGAGGAGGAGAAGATAGTGGGGAAACGCCTGACCCCACCTGTCATCATCTTGACATCTGACAGTGAGGAGGAGAAGGAGAAGGAAGATGTGCTAATGGATGTTGCTCCATCACGTTGCCATCATACCACCACCTCTGAAAACTATGATGCTGATGATGAAGATGAGGATGAGGAGCTAGCTCCCCTAGAGTCTGTCTGGACTTTGACACGTCATACAACCCTGTTGTGAGCTGGAAGTCTCCCAGTCCCATGTTTGGACCCAGTAGAGGCATCTGCTCCGGACTGGCCAGGGTCTCCTGTAAGAGGAGCAGGGAGAAGGAGGAGGAGGAGGAGGATGAAGACTGCTTCTCTAAGAGACACCGCTACATGGACTCTGGCTACAAACATGCTACATGTTGATGAATTGTAATTTAATATTTGATCTTATGGATTTTTAATGTTTGTTGTGTTTAGTAATAAATGAGTGAAAACTCAAGTTGCATGTTGTGTGACATTGATTCAGAATTGGAAGATGATTGGAAGTGTGATCTTCCTTCTTCACCCATATAACTATATAAGAAATAAGAAACATGGTTGGATGGCAAAGGCTGTGGACTTGAAGGAAAAGGTGAGGTATGGGATTAAGGAGTGAGAAAAGCTTGCGGTTGGGAGGTTCACACACACACACACACACACACACACACACACACACACACACACACACACACACACACACACACACACAATATTCAGAGGACAGTGAATGATTTACTGTGGAAATAAAAGGGGGGGTCAGACAAGCCCGTCCCTCGGCGGTTCCAGAAGTACAGTATATTTTCGAGGCTCCTAGCCTTCGGTGCTAATCAATGTTAGCCACAAGATGTTTACTGTTCAGCAGAGCACCCCTTCTCCAAGATGGTGAAACAGTTGCATACGGTACGGGTATTAGGGTGATGGGGGTTTAAACACATAAACATGTTTCAGATCTGACGGATCTAACTCACATCGGTCAATACTGAAGCCACATTGTCAAAACTCTTCATACAGTCATGTTGCATTACCAACATGCATCTTGGCCAAACGGTTAATCTCACCTCCAAAACTCACTCAAACCACCAGAACACTTCGTACCAGAGCTTCATTTGTAAAATAAGAGATGCCGGGGCTCAACTCGCAACCAACTCCTTTGACGTTGTAATATTTTTTAAGCTTCCAGCCTGTCTGTGTGTGTGTGTGCGCGTGCATGTATCTATTTACATATTAGGCTCTGATTGGCTCGCGGCCTTACTCTTATAATGTTCACTGGACGTAACGTTGTTTAATACCAGTTTAAAATACACGTTGTTGTCGCACTTTAGAGCCCGGGGCTCTGATTCTGAGTAAGACATTTGCCGGGGCGCAAAATCAGATTCTTGGCATTTGCCATTGAAACTCAATGTGCACAACTGTAATAGAGATAACACCAAGAGAGCAGCTTGAAATGCAATTCATTCAAGTCAATTTTAACTGATGTTATTAGATATAAAATAACATGTTTTGAGACAATATGAATGCTGAAACTTCTCCTCGTCATGATAGCAGTACTAAGGGAATCTTATGCAATTACTGTCCCACTGTGAGCGTGAGCTGTGTCTGTCTATGTGTTCTCCCTGTGACGGACTGGTGACCCGTCCAGGGCGTTTCCCTGCCTTCCAGCCAAGGCATGCTGAGATAGGCTCCAGCGCCCCGCGACCCTGACGATGAATGAGCCAACGAAACGGAACGGCAATGCCCAGAAATCATGTATCGCATCTGCACGTCATCGTGGCGTCAGTAAACCGGGCCGGTCTGTGATGCCTTACGCAACAACAGCATTTCATTTGGGTGAGAAAGGGGTGTAGGTGTATTTTCTTGTAAGCTTTAAGGCACCACGTCACCACCAACTTACTGACTCCCCAGCGCCAGTGAGGGCACGTGAACCGCGAAAATATCAGGCGTGCAGGCCGGTGTGTGAAGAATGCGACTAGCTCAGCCAGCAGGCCTGTGCACGCTGCGGCGGCCAAAGCCAACGCGGCTCTTAATTGAATCAGCATATGTGTCCTTTTGTTTGTACAAACCAGCCTGATTTGGTTTCTCCGGCAAGTATACTGCCAGCTTTATTTCCCGTGCATCTGTCGGCCTCTCTTATCCGCGTGTCTGTATATAAGCCGTGTGGGTTTTTTTTCCCAAGCCTTTCTTCAAGCTCTTTCATGCAACACATGGGTGAAAGACAGTGAAATCCCAGTTGTGATATTGTTGTGTTTCCAAGGACTAACAAATACTCCGCTAAACAAAGTGTCGTGTCTGGACTGTTTCATCTGTCCTTGTGCGCAAACACATCTCTAAGTTGTTTGACGTCCTACAGCGAACACAACAGGTTGACATTGATTTCAGCGACTGACCATACCTACCACTCACATCTATGTGAATCTGTGTATGGAGGACAGCTTATTCTATACTTGAACTACAGCCACCAGGCAAACACAGGGCTGCCCAGTTCTCCCATCTGGTAGATCACTCTCAGATTCACCCAAGGAAGACACGAAGTAGGCAGTTGAGGAGAGTTAGCCGTGCTTTATTTTCTTACAGAGTTTGCTGGGATGTCTGCAAAAACCTTTATTGTGTTTACATTATTACTAGAGATCACCTGTCAATCAAACAGTGTGTCCAGTACTGTGACATCCTTTTCTGTGGATTTTCTGTTGATGGAGTTTGAGTTTCTGTAGGTGGCGCTCTTTTCTTTGTCTGTTCAGCCACGGTGGCTATCGCTGCTCATGCTAACTGCCCAGTTCTTCTTCTATTTATTCCAAACCAAGCACTGCAGCTGGAAATGTAAAACGCACCACTTGCAGAGGATGTTTCTCATGCAAGACCTACCTGACACCAGGTGTTTAGAACAGCAAATGTGAACGCTTTGGTCGTGATCGTGATAGAGTATCAACACGGGCGTTGAGATGCCATGGATTATTACTTCAAGAGGTGTTGTGCTGTGTGTGGTGGCTGCTGTGCAGAGCTCTGTAGAATCGGGGTTATCAAGGGACAGTGGGTATGTGTGTGTTCCTGGTTCAGCTTGGTCCTCAAGACTGGCACTGCCCAGTTGTCTGTTCTGCTGTTACCATGACGATGCCCACCATGGCAGGCCAAAACCATATGGTTGCTATGGTAACATGACATTTTTTGGCTGACGCCAGTGAGCCAGGTGTGTCTGCCAGCTGGTAACGACAGGTGGATGGTGGGAGAGTGTGTGTGTGTGTGTGTGTGTGAGTATATTTGTATGCGTGTGTGTGTGTGTGTGTGTGTGTTGCGTCTGTTTCTGAGCAGATAAACCAAAAATATTTAGCCGCCAAGAAATAGAATAAATTGGAACAGAACAGAATAAAGCAGAGCGCTATCTTTTCACGCAAACAAATGCTGTTTAGAGAAGTAGCCATGCATCATCTGTGGAGCTCTTTGGGGGTTCACAGAGCTTTTGTCTTCACTTTGACTCCAGAAATATGATCAGATGACTCCAAATCCCAAAAAACAGGACTAAAGAAAAAGCCTAAAGCATCCTTTGATATTCTAACCCGTTTTAGTGTCAACACAACACCAGAATTTTGACTTTGATACATACTTGTGTTACCACTCTTGACCCGGGCAGCTTTCTAGCAACGTCTGGGTTTTGCGATGTCAGTTGGGTGTCTGTCTTTGTCGGCTCTGTAAACCAAACAGCTCCGTATTTCTCTCCTGGCACCGTTTTTGTCAACCAGTTTAGGCGGACTGGCATTCAGACTGCAGCTCTGTCTAGTTCAATCCTTCTTCTTTTAACCATTCCAGTACCAGTACCATCTGCTCATACACACCCTCTGGAGGTGAAGTGGACTTTCGGCTTGCAGAACAAAATTGGTGAAAGTACTGAACACTTCACAAAACCTTGAAATAATCAAACTTTCGCAAATTTGCGCCAAAATGTCTGATGCTAACAACTTTTGAATGGGTGTCCCCAGAGTTGTGGACGTTACCCAGCAACTGTAGGACCATGTGAAGCTTTAAGTCAAGTCAAAATATTGGTTAACGTTAGTTGTAGTCATGCGTTTTTTTAACTGAAATTCACCATATGCCACAAAGGACAGGCGGCATGAAAAGTTGCATCAGGCTGGGAGTCTGTATAAGAGCTTGCTCTTGCCAGAGGAAAGGTGCACGTGTGTGTGTCTGCATGCATCTGTGTTTTGTGGCGTGCATGCGTGTCTCGGTAAGCGCGCGTGCATGCATATGTGCTCTATATGTATCTGTACATGTGTGTGAGCGCGTGTTGGTGTGTGTGTGTGTGTGTTCATGCATGCATGTGTGTGTGTGTGTGTCTTTGCCCGTGGAGAGGAGAGGAGGTAAATTCATATCAGAGTGTTTTTGCTACCGGCGTGGTAATTATGGCAGTTTTTAATAACTATGCTTTATAATCATTTAGCAGTGATGATGCACACACATACATGCACGCGCACACACACACACACACACACACACACACACACACACACACACACACACACACACACACACACACACAAAGCTCTTGAGGCACTAATGAATTTAGATGTGATAGGCACTGATGCTGAACTTAAAGAGGGGGGGCAGAGAGGGAGATGGATAAAGAGCGAGGAAGGCCACGAGACAGAGGGAGGGCAACTTTGTTTTTTCAGTATACAACCGCTTTCAAAGTGCTGCGCTGCATCATTATTTTTCATCAGCGTGTTTGGTAGGAAAACTGATCAGCGCTTCGCCGGTTGTGAGCAGATGCTGACGAGGCGTACACATACATCAGTGTGATGTCTGTAAATGCAACGCGCGAGAGTGGAGCGTTTGCATTGCAGCTGGCGATCGGCGGATCTTTTGGGCCAGAATCATGAAAGCCCTCCAAGTTAAAAGCCTCTGTGATGTTTGTTGTAAAATGAGTGTTTACGGGTTATACCGCTTGTCATGGACGTGGGAGCCATTATACCACACGCACACACTTTTTCAGATCATATTCAGATCAGATCGTAAATCATATTTCCATACTTTCTACGCCGAGCTCAGTCTGGCAGCCTCCAAATCCTTTTATTGTGCGAGTGCTCTCCATTGCAGGTTTTCCCTGTTACCTGGCACTGGCAGACACACCTCCCAGCCAGGCAGCTGTCAACACCTCTCTCAGTTGACCGACCAGTTTTTTCACACGGCCCAGCTTTTTGGTGCGATCATTTTTCGTCATCATGTCACCAAACGCAGCGATTCGTAAAAACACTCCCGGTCATTTTAACATAGACGTTCTTCGCCAAGACTAATGACATTGATGTTGGAGAATATGAGCAACATCCCCGGCTCTGGGTCCTTCAGCTTCAAAAACATACCTTGGCATTAGAAAGTCTTCAGGAAAGTGAGGATGTAATGTCATTTCTTGCAACAGAGAAAAAAATTGAGAAAAAAAAATCGCATTTGCATTGATTCATAGTACTGTAAGGGACTATGTTGTGTCTTATGGTGAAAGTCAGCAGTAGGTGTGAATTGAATGTGTGGGGAAGTCTTCCATGTGTGTTTTCACCCATACTGAGAGAGCGAGGCGGAGTCAGTCGACTGGGTGTGATCGTTTAGGTTCACACTGCCAAATTACAGGCCAACTCAAAATAAAACCAACAAAACCAACTCAAATCAAAACAAATCCTTGTTACTTTAGATCACTGTCTTGCAGGTCTCCGGTCTTCACACCAGGTAAGACCAGCTGAACAGGAGCATCATATGTTTCAGGTTGGTTTTTTCCTGTAGTCGGTTCAGAAACTAACTGGAGTGCAGTTCACTTGGAAGAGGACAAGACTCGCATGGTGGGGTGAGTGATTAAAAGGAGATACCCACACAAACACACACACACACACACACACACACACACACACACACACACACACACACACACACACACACACACACACACACACACACACACACACCGTTTCCTGTGCCTGTTCCTCCTCTCCTTTCTCCTCCCTAAGCAGTTTGAGAAAAGCAGGAGGAAGCTTGTTACATACTTAAACCCCTGTCCCCTCTTCTCCTCTCCTCTCCTCTCTTCTCCTCTCCTCTCCTCTCTTCTCCTCTCCTCTCCTCTCCTCTCCTCTCCTCTCCTCTCCTCTCCCCTCCTCTCCTCTCCTCTCCTCTCCTCTCATAGGTTTAGACAGGTACTGAGTGTGGCAGAGCTGAGTGAATTGGTTGCTGAGATGGGTCATTAGCTTTTCGCCCTCGCTATCGATCTCGGGGAGAAGGGACAGAGAGAAAGCACGAGAAACAGAGAGAGAGAGAGAAAGAACAAGAAAGAGGGACAGAGTGAGACAGAGAGAGTGAGACAGAGAGAGTGAGACAGAGCGAGAGAGAGACAGGAGCCTGCCAAAGCCTTCATCAGATTGAGGCAATTGAAGAGAATCAAATAGTGGATGGAGAGACTGCAACAGGACTGGCTATAGGTTAAATGGATTAAACTGTCTACAATGCTTTGTTTTAACTTAATGTCACAGCTCCGATCAATGGGCTTTTCAGAGCGGCCATTGTGTGTCCTTTCTAGTATATTCAATTTATTCTGGAAACCGAAATGGCACCAGAGAAAGCCACACACATGCAGGAAACGCATTTATTTTAACCTCAATATTCCTAGCCAGCTGACCTTCTAAACAGAAATCACGAAGTCATTCAAAAAGAGGAAGTAGCCTTCATCCTCTCCCTCCATCCCTCCCTCCGTTCATCTATCATTCCCTCGCTCCCCTATACGCCATGTAATTAATTTTAAAGATGTGTTGCTGGTGGTTTGTGTCGTTTGCGTGCGTTTAGCCGGCTCCGCCGCAGCTATTTAAGAGCGCAGGAAGGAATTTCCTGGGATTGGACGGTGGCGTAATAACCCTCCAGCCTCCGCCACGCTCCCCCCATCCATCCCTGCCTCCATCTTAACGATCTTAACGAGTTGTGACATCACCGCCTCGCCATTCTAACGGGCTGTGACATCATTGTGGTTGTGTTTATTGATTAAAACTCTGGCAGCATTCAGGAAGTTGAAATAAGATCCCAATCCAATCACGGCTCAGCTTAATGCCATTAGTAGCTGCCATTGGCTGGCCGGTTGCTCGGTAACCTGATTAGCAGTAAAGCAGTTTGATGTTAATGAGATTTGCTCTTATTGGTGTCTGATCAAATCACATCACAGACGCACGCGCGCATGCACAGACACACACACACACACACACACACACACTCACACACACACACACACACACACACACACACACACACACACACACACACACACACACATGCATAAACACGCACACACACAAACACACATGCATGCATATACAGACATGCACAGGAGGCTCACACAGGTATGCATGCACTTATTGTATAACGCAAATACATAAA
>JAXDDW010000015.1:5005000-5075000 GCA_034670385.1 Hoplostethus mediterraneus
CCCCCATGTGTCTGTCTGTTTGTCCATCCACCCGTCTGTCAAACATGCTATCTCAGGTAAATCTCCAGTCCAATTTGGACGCTATTTGGAGGGACCATTTTCTTCTTCTTCTCCTTCTTCTTCTTCTTCTTCTTCTTCTTGTCCCCCGTGTATCTGTCTGTTTGTCCATTTTCTTCTTCTTCTCCTTCTTCTTCTTCTTGTCCCCCATGTGTCTGTTTGTCCATCCACCCGTCTGTCAAACATGTTATCTCAGGTATATGTCCAGTCCAATTTGGACGCTACTTGGAGGGACGATGTATCCTGGCGCTGTGTTTTGGTGTTTAAAAAATGACACAGAGCGGCCTGATGGGGGCGCTGAAATTAAAGGTCAACATTTCGACGTTTGAAAGGCCATAATTGCCACCCCACTGATCCACCGCTAACTACCGAGGTGGCTTCTTGTTTGCTGCCGTTACACCAAGGGGCATTTATAGAGACATTTCAACAGAATTGGGTAGTCAGAGTGGCATATGCTAACTGCTTCCTGTCCCATCACAATACACTTTAGTCTCAATAAACAGTTGAAAGCACCCAGGGAGCGCCAGTCAGAACTGTGCTTTTACTATTGCAGGTGATAAGCAAGCTCAAGCAGGTTTTCTGCACCGTCAGGCGAGCTAACCTTCTCCGAGGCCATTTCCCAGTGTAAGTGATCACCACCGAGGAGTCATTCATTTCCGCTGAAAGGTGAGCGGGGGAACTGGCTTCTTCTTTATCAAAGCCGCTGTGAAACCACAGGTGAATTATGTCGAACCGTTGAGGCCATTTGTTCACGAGACTCTGCTTGACCGACGACATGACAGCTCGGACTCTTCGGTCCTGGAGGAAAAGCTGATTCTCGCCTCTGTGTGGTCTCCTTGAGCTGCACGGTACCGGTGAATCACGACATGGACGAGTGCGCGGCGGTGCAACACGCCGGATAAATGTGCGCTCCTGCAGCACATCTGTGGCAGTGACGTATCGTTCTTTCTGAATGTGCAAAGCGGACTATGGGAGTTTGAGCGAACACATGCAGCAAAGGGTTGAAGGTTTATAGATAAAGTTACATTTTCACCATAATACAACTTTTACTTCCTTTAATCAAGTAGATACTGCTCAATATACACAATATACACAATATACAACAAACATGACATAGGAATTTGATGTGCATGCTCAAATTATATGATTAGATCATGCATTCAACATTGTTTAGAAGATAAACCAATAGTCAATAGTATAAAACTGGCCACCTTATGGTTTGCACACAGACGTTAACCTTTGAGCATGCATATGCAGAGCTTTTACTACAGCAGGCAAGTGGCAATGTTTTGCTCAAAAACTACTCAGCACATTGTGGTTTGGTCCAAATAAATTGTCGATGTTTTCGGCAGTAGGCCATATCTTGCAACCATTCCATTAAAATAAATTCCAGTTTTGCGACTCGCTGTCGCTGATGGTGAGTCAGCCTCCAGCCAGTTCATGAAAGCTTTTACATTTGCTGTTCTAAGCACCCGGTGTCAGCTAGGTCTGTTATGATTTTATGTTGCGTTGTGTTGTACGTTTTACAGCAGCAGAAGAAGAACTGAGTATTTAGCGTGAGCAGCGATAGCCACCGTGACTGAACAGACAAAGGAAAGAGCGCCAAAGACAGAGACACAAATAAAAAAAGAAAACAAGGATCTGGAGGACCACTTTAATGTCAATACATTGAAAGTAGACCCACTTTGCAGTAATATTGGTGGAGTGAGTGGAAACTCTCATCCTCCTGTTAGTCACACAGGGAAACAGGGATGTCGCAGCGAGGCTCTCCAGGCGACACACTGCTTACCGTCTGAGAAAGTCTTCAGGACCGTTCTGCCAGACAGCCGCAGGGAAGCTGAGTCCAGCTGGACCAAACTGATCAGAGATCAGCGGAACACGCCGCGGAATCAGACAAGACTATTACGAACCATAGAGGGACTGTGTGTGTGTGTGTGCGTGTGTGTGTGTGTGTGTGTGTGTGTGTGTGTGTCAGAAGGGGACAGCAGATGGGCGATAGAGGAATCAGTAAATTAATCCTCATCACATCACAGAGCACTAATTACTGATTAACAACCACTGGTATGGGGTGTTGGAATAGTTTATTTCACCATAACCCAAACACTGGACGGACTGCTCTCTCTCTCTCTCTCTCTCTCTCTCTCTCACACACACACACACACACACACACAGAAATTGAAAGACACACAGGAAGAGAACAGAGGTAATGCAGACAGATAAACAGAGAGTGAGCTTGGCAGGAGAGAAAGAAAGTGAGACATAAAGAGAGAGAGAGAGAGAGAATATTTTGTTTTAGAGAAAGAGAGAGAGAAGCATAGAGGGATGCAGAGATGCAGAGAGTCTTTTGTCTTTTCATCGCAGAGCGCTCATTGTTTCTAATCCACTTATACATGCTGTGGTAACTCTCTCTCTCTCACACACACACACACACACACACACACACACACACACACACACAGATCCCTTGCTGGCTAAAGGCTAATTGTTCCACTTTCTGTTGTTTTACTGGAGAGTAATCAAATTCATGTCAACATAACTGCTGTATTTATCTCCCTATTGTCTCTTTTAATCTCTATTCTCTAGTCTAGTCTGTTTCTGGTTCTACTGTTTCTGTTTTGTCAATTAGTCACTGAGAGGATGCAATAGCCCTCAAATGGTTCATTTTTGGGTGACTGTGATCTATCTATCTCTGTAAACTGAATGTCTCAGTGTTTGGTGTCAGTCTAATACGTCAGGTCTCCATACGTCTTTGGTCAGTTTGGCCCCGCTGGTCACCTTGATGAGAACATAGACACCAAAATCATCCATGTGTCCCCGGTAGAGCTCCGGCACTGCATGCTAACACTTTATCATACATTATGTTGAGTGATAGGAGGCTCCATGCTAACACTTTAGCAATCACTGTGTTGAGTGATAGGAGGCTCCATGCTAACACTTTAGCAATCACTGTGTTGAGTGATAGGAGGCTCCATGCTAACACTTTATCATACATTATGTTGAGTGATAGGAGGCTCCATGCTAACACTTTAGCAATCACTGTGTTGAGTGATAGGAGGCTCCATGCTAACACTTTACCATACACTATGTTGAGTGATAGTAGGCTCTATGCTAACACTTTATCATACACTATGTTGAGTGATAGGAGGCTCCATGCTAACACTCTAGCATACACTATGTTGAGTGATAAAAGGCTCCATGCTAACACTCTAGCATACACTGTGTTGAGTGTTAGGAGGCTCCATGCTAACACTTTACACTATGTTGAGTGTTAATGAGGCTCCATGCTAACACTTTAGCACACACTATGTTGAGAGATCCTAGGGAACTTGCTCTGAAGTGACAAATTGAGAACTTATAGTAAGTAGCAAAAAACAACTTTTGTTCTGAACTAACAGGAACTAGTTTTGTTGTTTCCATTGGAGGTGAAGTTGGTGGACAATGGGAGACTGTGCACAGCTTAAAACCACTGCGCAGCGGATGAATACATGGTTGCTCACCTGAACTAGTTCCAAGCACAAAACCCGGGCTACATCAGCTACATGGAGTTAATGATGTTTAATCACTTAATGGATATGTTGACCAGCGGAGCAATCTCCTAAAAACTTAGCAGGATTCCTTTAAGAAAGGCGGTGGCTATTGGACCAACGGGGAATTCAATACTCATTAGTCAATATAATGGACAGATAGAGAGAGAGGGGGGAGGGAGAGAGAGAGAGAAAGAAAGAGAGAGAGAGGTAGGCTGAAAGTGGACGTGAAAATGTCCCGCACTTGATCGTCCTATATTACCGCTCTAATAGATAAAGTGAAAAAATGCTGAGTTGTAGTTTTCCTTCCTCTCTCCCGGACCATCTATCTCACTAACTGCTACAGCCCGTGGAAGCAGCTATTCCTACAGGAAATTACCATATACGCTTTACTTCCTCCAGGAATGACCATATTAGCCTCATCGCCACCAGAAACTACAATATATGGCCCGTCAGATGGACACCTTATATCTCCACTGTGCCTGTTTCTTTCTTCCATGAAAAGAAATCCTTAATTGAAAAGTTGGTCTCGTTGTGGGCTTATTAATGGCCCCACGAACCCCATTCAGATCCCAGTGTAGATTTTATTCCAGACTGAATATAAAGCTAAGTTTGTCTTTCACTCCTGAAAAGCTAAGATATGAGATTTTAACCCCTGCAGCAGAAATATGAGGCGGCTCCGTTCCACATAAAGGTTATACCCTCCATCAAAGTTACGTATGTGGCTCGTTTCAACCAGGAAGCTGAGAGCGGTAATGGTTTACATTAAGTGATATGGAAGTAATTCAATAGGAATACATGTTAATGTTTCCTCTGTATTCCACAATTCGTTGCGTTTAACGGTTTTCTCTGCACCAGGTGGCTCTTAAATCATCTCTCTTTTTGTGACCCCAACCTTTTTTTCCCCTCCTCCTACTTCAAATCTATTACATCCTTCAGTTCTTTGCCTTTATGCGGATGGTGTTCCTCACCTTGTGTTGAATTACGGGTGTGAATTTAACAAAATGAAACCTGATTTTCGGCAACGCAGTCTCACAAAAGTCTGCGAAACGAGTACTCACTCCAGGAAGGAAGATTGCATATTGTGGGCCGTGAAGAATGTGACGATTCCTGTTCCTCCACCATGACAGGAGCATGAACTCGTCATATGATCACGCGTTGTGTACTTTATTCAGCCTACCCTGTATTTCCATTGGGTTTATCGCAAGTAAGTAAAAAGGTTGTGATATTACTACAACATAACCATGCAGAGTGTGTTCCTCTGACCACACACACACACACACACACACACACACACACACACACATAGAGAGATCATCCTGTATCCTGCTGTTGCAACAGAACGGGCCAACAGCTGCTGACACCAATATCACTAATGACTGACCCCCCTAACACAGACACAACCACACACACACACACACACACACACACACCTGACCATATACTGTGTGTGTGATCTGTTTATTATAATATTAATTTGAATCATCATCTGTCTGTCTGTTCACACCACAGCTGCCCCGGCATAGAACTAGAAAGACTAGAACGGACTATTTTGGACAGAGCAGACACCTTTCATTCAGACACCACCTAGCTACACCGTGTAGTGCCTTGCTCAGTGGCAGCGCGGCCGTAGCTGTTGAGGTAATGTTGGTAATCGGTAATTCACTTCCTCTGTATCCTGAAAGTGGGAAATAGAAAAATCAATTACCCGATTACGGTCGACACGTTAGGAAGCACATTTTGAAATGAGTTTGATAAAATATCAGGAACCACAGCATCGATCAATACGATCAGAATCAGTGGAGGATAAGTAACTAACTGCTTTATTAACAAAGTAAATAAATATCAAGCGTTTTCCAGTATTTTAGACAAACCGCTTAAAAAACAAGATTTTCCAGGGAATCACTTGAGCGTTTCCCAGCAGCGCCCTGCCCGGTGCGACTGCCGTCTCCTGCTTCCAGACACTGGTAGGGTGTTTTTCATTCACTTTCCCGAGCAACGTTTCCCAGCCAGTCCAGGGATTCGCAGTGGAGACACCCCCATGGCGCCCCCAGCTGGCCGAAATACCACACGAGTCGCAGAAGTCTCATCTTGACTGAAATTCCTCTTCAAGGTAGAAAGCAATTCTAAAAGATTACAAAAAAATACATTTCGGAGGGAGGTGTTAGTAGCTTATCATACACTGGTGACCACCCACGTAACATTATCGTTGCCACCGAATCGTCAGACATTTTTTTGAGAATTTAAAATGGTTTGTAATAGATGATGTGTACGATGTGTTATTATGAAAATAAAAATGAACGAATGCAGTCGAGAAAGCATCCACTGGTTAGCGGAGTCAAGACGGGCTGCTGTCCCTCGTCGTCCACAAGGGGGCGTTACGTTCTCTCCCCGTCCGAATCCTCTCTGAACCTCTAGGCTACTGCTGCACCCAGCCAGGCGTGGAGCTCAGTACTTTTTTTTTCATAATGAATTATCCAAATAATAACAGCCTACCCAGGTAGCTTCGCACCTTCAAGCAATATCATCAGACAGAATCAGTGAAGAAGAAATGTCTGTCTGCAATAATACCCGGGCTCCACTGAGAGCTTCCTTGTAATGAAGCGTAAAGTACCCAGATGACAATAAACGGCAAACTAGAGCACAACCGAGACCGAAACGGGGACGGATGAGCGACGGAAACCACCGACAAAACTTTCTACCCGTCGCAACTCTACGGTGCACATCTGCTGACCTCCAGCTCAGAGAGATTAAATGCGACCCAAGCTTATTAGGATGTTTAATTATTGTAATGCTCTCATTATGCTGCTACTGATGTTAGAGCAGCATTTCAGTATTTACCTTTATGTGACCATGTCGGGTTGGCAGGAGGCGCTAAGGGCAAAAAAACAATGAAGCCAAGCCACAGTCAGGAAATTCAATGCGTACAATAAGGGTAGAGCTATGAAAGCGAGGAAGGCAGCAGGTGCAGGGAGCAGAGAGTGTCTCGACTAGCCCGCTTTTAAAGGATATGCCTGGGATGAAAAGATCAATTTTCAGGATTTTTTTTTTTTTTTGAACTCATTCGCAGTCACTGGCAGCGTTGTAGCGGAGTGGGTTACAGCCAACGGAGGTGCGAGCTTCGGGGGAGAAGGAGGAGGAGGAGGAGGAGGAGGAGGAGGCAAAGGAAAGGGAGGATATTGCAGGAGCACAAATGTGGTTTTCTGGTGGAGACGTGGCGAGGCGAGCGCAGATAAAAAGGAGTTCTGCCAGGGATGGATTTGTAGATGAAGTCTGGGAGTTTGGTCTGATGAATGACGGAGCTGTAGGATACTAAGAGATGTCTGACTCTCTGTCTGTACTCTCTGGAGGAGGTGCAGCCAGCTTTTTTATTTTCGATAGTTATGTAAAGAAAGAAAACAAAAGAAGAAGTTAGTTTTGAAGAGAACAGTGTTGACAAGGCAGATGTGATTATTGCACTGTACTGTCCTAGAGATGGGAGGTAGCTTATCACTCTGAATGCAGTTTTCTTCTGTGGGAGGAGGCTGGGACACACACACACACACACACACACACACACACACACATTTGTGCTCACAGAGACACGCATGGATGCAAACATGCATATACCTACACACCCACACGCGTGCACTCCCATGCGTGCACTCCCATAGACACAGATGCAAACGTACACGCGTGTATGCAGGCCCACTCAGTCGCAATTGCACTCCCACACACACACACACACACACACACACACACACACACACACACACATTTGTGCTCACAGAGACACGCATGGATGCAAACATGCATATACCTACACACCCACACGCGTGCACTCCCATGCGTGCACTCCCATAGACACAGATGCAAACGTACACGCGTGTATGCAGGCCCACTCAGTCGCAATCGCACTCCCACACACACACACACACACACACACACACACACACACAATGCCTTGGCCAGCCAGATGTGAGAAGGATTAGCTAGGTTGGCAGTCAGCACAGAGCTCCTTATCCACTGGAGCTAATTCACTTTACTACTCTACCCCTCCCTCCCTCCTTCCCTCCCTCTCCCTCTCCCTCCCTCCCCCTCTCTCTCTTCCCTCTCCTCCATCGCTCTCGACTCCAGGAGTGCTTGTTTTGTCTTGTAGGTGAAGTTGTCTTGGAAAGCACTACGCGCTTCCGGCGTAAAAAAAACGCTCTCCAACTCAAGTTGGTTATGGACGGGGGCCTTCACGTGTCTGGGGGATTTGATCAGTGACGTCAAATGTTTAAACCATACTCAGATATTTGGTAAATGACTGAAATGAAAAGGAGTAAAGGAGCGTCGGCACGGTAAAACGAAGATTGTAAAATAAAACTACGTTCCACTCTGATAACAATAATGTAATGTGATCTTCTTTCCTCTTGACCCGCCCCCACAGGGAGGTCAGAGGTCAGCAGCATCCCTGGAGCTGGTAGGGAGTCAGTGTCTTGCTCAAGGACACTCCAGCAGGGAGGATGCTTGTACCTGGGTTGAATGTCATTATGCTTTTTTTTCTCTGCCTGTGTTTTGTTTTCATAATCGGCTCCGGTGGGATCGCCTGCAACAACCTTCCAGCCAGGGTGACCCGGCGAAGCCCGTCCCTGCGCTCCGGCTACTTCCGAGCCGATGAGGTCCGAACGTCCTCGGTGAGCGTCGGTGGCGGTGACTCCTGACCGCTGAGCCGTGACGCCCGCCCGCCGCACAACGCTGGACACTGACAGATGATTTCTCAAACCAGAGTTCCCCCGCGACGCAATCACGCTCTCTCTTCTTTTAAAGAATAAAATACAAGCTGCTTTAAACTCTATATTATCATTTGTCACCGGAAAGTAAAAGTCCGGTTATGTCAGCTCAATTTTGGGGGACAACTGGAGCAATGAAGATATTATGGCTACTGTGTGATAAATTATTAGACGTCACCAGTACGGTGTCCATAATAGGACATCCTCAGACCTCAGAGTAAACGGCATCATTCCTTGGACTAAAATCCTTCAGTTGTTGGCCAAAAGTTGTCAAGTCTCAGGTCTCCTACCAAACAGCATCAGACCAAACGGCATCAGGTCTCCTACCAAACAGCATCAGACCAAACGGCATCAGACCAAACGGCCTCGCATGAAATAATTATCTTTTTGACGGTGCTGTTCTTCTAAAGTTGCGTGGAGTGCAGAGGTGAGTAATGTCTGTTGTCATTAATTCACTTTGCAAATGTTAAATGGGTTAAAATCTTACACGGGAGAACACAATATATAGATTTAGTGTTTGCCAGTGTTAATGTTTACTTAGCTTGTCTGCAATAGTTTTGTAAGCTAAAGTTAGCCTAGTAGATGTAGCTAACGTTAGCCACCTAGCTAGCTGACTTTGGATATCTTTGGTGGCTAACATTAGCTACATCTAACTAAGTAAACATTAACACTGGCAAACACTAAATCTATATATTGTGTGGAACGATGCCGTTTACTGTGAGACACGAGAACTGACAACGTTTAGTCTGAGGATGATGCTGTTTACTCTGAGGTCTGAGGATGTCCTATTATGGACACTGTACAGCAGTCTGTTTTTAGATATGGCTTCCAAATGCATTTCTTGCAGTTTTTGCCTGGATTGTGTCATGTTCACCATTATATTACCGCAATAATAAAAAGTATGTTCAGTGCCAATTAACACCCATAAGTATGGTCAGCATCTTTTTTACAATGCACTGCTGCACTCATCCACTGCCAAGTTGACCCGAAAACAGTGACGTTGCGAGGACGTGGCCGTCGGGCCCCGGACGCCAGAGTTGCTGGTGTTTGACCGCTTCACGCCGACGAGACACGCGCTGACACGTGTCGTCTAAGAGCGAGTCTGAGTCGGGCTGAGCTGGCCCAGAGCGCGAGGCCGCTTTCGATAAAATACCTTGTGCTTTTGTTCATATTGGGTGGAGAGCTCTGACACATTAACACTTCAGCATTTTTCACCGGAGGTAAGGCGCTTTAAATTCAATCAAAATAAAAAAGAAATGGCTATCCATTTGCTAATTGCATTCATTCTAAAAGTCCTAATAAGTTAATGAATTGGATTTGATCACCTTCTCGTGCCAAAAGTTCCTATATGCTTGAATTATGAAGAAAATCCACTTCCTGAATTGATTGAATTGGAAGTGAACCCAGCTCTGCTATATGTGAAGAATGGCTGAGCTGGCACAGGATGTCCGAGTGTGTGTGTATGTGTGTGTGTGTGTGTGTGTGTGTGTGTGTGTGTGAGAGAGAGAGAGAGAGAGAGAGAGCGAGAGAGAGAGAGAGAGAGAGAGAGAGAGAGAGAGAGAGGGATACCTGACAGACTGACATGCTGTGTACGTGACACGTCACCACATGATACTGACCGTAACTGTGCTGTCTAGACACACACACACACACACACCTACACACACACACGCACGCACACACACACACACACACACACGCACACACGCACACAACGACGGGTTGAAAGAAGATGACAGGTGTGTTGGCTTAAAGACTTTGTCACCCAGTGACACCTCTCAGCTGTGTGTGTGTGTGTGTGTGTGTGTGTGTGTGTGTGTGTGTGTGTGTGTGTGTGTGTGTGTTGTGGAGCAAAGAGAGGTTGTAACATGAGAGGATGGACAGTGAGCAAAAAAACAAAGACGACAAAAAAAACGACAGAGACAAAGAGACAGAAAGAAAGAAAGGAAGTCACATTTCACTTATTTGTTCCAGTTTCAGTTCTTATTTAGTTTCAGTCTGTGAAATCATTTTAGTCAACTCTTTTTTTGCCACAGTTTCATCGTTGCTTCCAAACAACAGACACTTGATAAAAGTGTTAATTCAGCATAAACACCTTCATCAAACTGAATGTCAACTCAGTCTCACTGTTGTTGTTGACAGTGAAGTTCGTGGTGTTGGTGTGTTTTCCTCAACATCAGCTGCCTGTTTTGTAAAGTGTGTTTGAATAGATCTGAACAGAGGTTTAGTTCATGGGTGTTTTTTTTATCTGCGAGACAAAAGAGGACGCAAGTGATAATTTGGTCTCCATCTTTGTTGCTAAGCCGTCATTGGCTGTGATCACCTGTCAATCATCAGCGTCTTTTTCCTCAGATTTATTGTTGGTGAAGTTTGAGTTTCTCTAGCTAACTATCCAGTTCTTCTTCTACTCCAAACAACCTGGGAACGTAAAACGCATCACTTCCTGTGCGCCAGAGGAAAGCCCTACCAGACACCGGGTGTTTAGAACAGCAAATGGAAAAGCTTTGAACTGACTAGAGGACGAATTGTGTTAAGTCAATCAACGACAGACAGCAGGAAATCAGACATTTGTTCACACGACAACGGTGCGTGTTGTGTTTATGTTGTGTCTTCAGGGTAACAAGAAAGTAGATCTCAGCGTTCACAGTCTGTTCACATAGTCTCTCTCTCTCTCTCTCTTTCTCTCTCTCTCTCTCCTCACGATCAAATAAAACCTAACAGAGACGTGGAGTTTTACGGCGCGAGCCCACGCTGTTTTAGAGGAAACAGTCGTGTTCTGAAATGCATTTACGTGACTCATGTTCATGCGGTTACTGTACAGTGGTGTGTGTGTGTGTGTGTGTGTGTGTAGGTAGTGACTAATAAGACTACAACATTCCAACAGATGCCTGCATCGTCCACATATGCGTCAAAGAAAAAAAATCCATAAATTCTTCTGTCCTCGTCTCCAACTTTCCGACCTTGTTCAACTCATCTGTGATTCACTTTCTCCTTTTCCTCCCTTTCTCCTGCTCTCCCATTCTTATCTTTTTCCTCCTCATTTTTCTTCTCTCCTTCTTTCTCATTTTCATTCAGTAGATTTCTAACAGTGTGAAAAATGAAACTCCTTCCAAATCTCCTTTTCTTTTCTTTTTTTCTGTTTTCCCACAATGGTACAATGCACTTGGTTCAAGCCACAGGTCCAACTAAAGCCAAAATGACTCCCACCCGGCACTATTAGTGCTTTAGAGTGGAAGCAGACACTCACACACACACACACACACACACACACACACACGTATTCCCCACATACACATTTTAACATCACAATTTCAGCAAGGAAGAGCACAACCATTTTCAAGCCAATTCACATTTTCTTCAACTTTTATTTCCCCCTAGACAGCTGAATATCTCTTTTTCCACCAAACACAGACAGAATTCACACATTTGTACAACAGAGAGCATTACGTTTCTTTATGTAATAATGACGCTGTAAGGCAAAAATGTCCATCTTTGCACACAAGTCATTTTAAAATCCTTGCAAAAAACGATTAACTTGCTTTAATGCAATTTAGTTTCAGAAATGCTCTTGATCTGACTGAGAGCAGAAAGCGTTTATATGAATGCAGGCAGCTATGGGTCCATTGAAATCCAACAGCAACACCAAACATAGACAGGGACAAAATTTGAACTTTTTATAGTTCAATATTGTAGCATAACATTCTTTTATATGCAACTTGGACCCATCTTCAGTGTTGTATTTGCAACTTTTTGGCTGTATGCAATCGCAAAAAAAACCCCAGAAATTATTTTTTTTTGTTCTGTCTTCCTTTCACAAGCAAGACAATGTGGGAAATGAGATTTTAACATTTTGATGGTCTGCGTAATAGGATGCCACAAACGTCCCCGGTGGTGACAGGTGTCTCCGAAAGGAATCGCTGATTCATTTTAGTCACGTGTCACCCTGCGACTTCAAGGTTTTCTTTCCCCAAACGACGCCTCGATGTGTCATCCTGGCGTTTTCAATATGCTGATGCTGTTGAGGGAAAAACAACAAGTTTGTTTCCCCCAAAAAAATCTAAAATAACTTCAATCAATCAATATCTCAAAAATATGAAGGATCCGGTCTGTTATCATTCTGTCAACCAAGGGGTTTTATTTTGTCTTGTGTCCTTTAAAAATGACTGCTATATTATCTTGTAAAACAAATGTCTCCTAGGATATAATGTACTAATTAATACAAATTTAATTTTATACGCTTTCTAAAGTTAGGAAGAGTTTAAATGGAGGCCACATGACGTTGATCACCAACCAATCACAATGAAGAAGAGGCATGACTTCACATAGGCAGCTGATTGGCTCCTCTACTCCAGCCCTGTCTTTGAAGAAACGTGTTCTGGTACATGCAACATGCATGCATGTATCTATTGTTACTTTATGCAGGGTACCTGCAGGTTTTATAATAATAATAATAATAATAATAATAATAATAATGATAATGATAATGATAATGATAATAATAATAATAATAATAATACCATTTTTAAAGACCATTTACTGCTACCTGGAATTTAATTTTACACTTATTTAAAAATCAAAAAACCTAATTAATTAAAAAAAAAAAAAATAATAATTACATAATTGCAAAAGCATCCTATTTCTGATCACACAAAGCTAATGAAAGTTCCAAAAGTATAAATGGGCAAGAAAAAGGACAACAGGAAGTTAATTGTTAAGGGACATGAAGTCCAGTTGTGTTCAGTAAAGGAGATGGATGGAGGTGATGGGAAAAAAACGAACCCTGTTCTGTATGAATCTAATAGAAATGCAGCACAAAGAAATCTGTCGATGCATCATGAAAAAGACCTCCAATGACCTTTTAAGGACTTTGTAAGGACCCGCAGATACCCTGTCATGTAACCTACATATATTTTACGATGTAAACAAATCGCCACAATTCATCACCAAACAAAAACAAAAATGTGTGTCCATTGGCCCAAATATGGTAGTGGACTAGTAGTTATACTAGAGTATTACAACACTTATACATGGACTGCCTGCAGCACTTGCATCTGTCCTTTCAGGAAGCTGAGTAAGTCCATCCCTCCCTCCATCCCTCCATCCCTCCATCCATCCCTCCTACAGCTCCTCTACCAGTCTTTTCAGTGAACAAATGGCTCCAGACACACTGCAGATCCCCCCTAGACTCAGTATCCCCACATCTATGACCCGGTCCTTCAGGTCGAGGCGGCTCCACTGCAGTCGGAGGTGAAACAGGCACGGTAGTATGAGCGCCAGGGCTGCCCCGGTCACGCTGCCCGTCAAACCCATCAACAGGGAGAACCTGGGGACCAGCAGGGCCAGTAGATATGATGACATCAGCAGGGTGCCGCGGACCAGCAGGGCAGGACGGGACACGCCTCGACCGCCGCCTCCGGACTGGGATGGCAGAGCAGCACCTGGAGGCAGAACAGAGGAGCTGAAGGAATAAACAGACTTTTGGGTGGATAAGCCGATCGACATATTAGTCTAACTTGAAAAAGGGAGATGTCGTAAAAATCACATTCCCAGGTATTAGATTTCAGAGATCTGCTGGTCGTACTAACCTCTCAGCACACAGGGCTGTAGGATTTCAGCAGCAGAGTAAAATGGCAGAGGGTAGGACAGCAGGGCTTTCGCCAGCAGACACAGGTTGACCAGAGGTCGAAGGTCGGGGGGCAGGTTGTCTGTGATGACCTCACTGGTCTCCGCCCCCCACGTCAACACAGCCTAACACAGGAAATCAATCAATCAATCCATTTGCCTTATTTTTTATCAGCGTTTCATGTTTTTATCTGTCAACTCTGAGATTGTTTGGCTGCATCTCCTGTCAACAAATTAGAAAATGGTGAGAAGGAATAACAATAGAAACTATAGACACTATAGACCATGCAAGTCCACACCCATCCGAGTAACGAGAGTAAGCAAGGTACCTAGAGTACCAACTAGAGTAACTGGAGTAACTAACAACCAATGAACGAAAACCTACTGAAGAAATCTCTCGAATCAAAGCGGAAACTGCCACCAACCAGTAAGGAAAACGTTGTTTTCATGATGCAGGCAGCGGCGTGGGTCCATCCCAACATGGCACTGAACTGACCCCTGTCCTCCATACTGCCCTCTAGAGGAGGGAGGAAGATCTGAGAGGTGTAGGAAAAGATGATGACCCCCACGGAGACGAGGAAGTCCTCAGGGTCCACAGACGGAGACAGAGAGGACCAAGACCAGCTGCTGGCTCGACTCAGGCAGTACAGGATGACCAACAAACTGAGAGAAAATGAGAAAAGATAGAATTTGATGATGTTCTCAGATCAACATGAAGCAGAATCAAAAGAAGAAAAAATTAAATGGAAGAAAATATACAAAAATTAATAGAATAATAAAATAATTGAATACTAGAAGAAAAATAAAATAAAATACAAAATAGAATAAATAATACAATAACAGAATAATAAAATAGAATCAAATTAAATTAGACTAAATTCATAGAAAACAATAAAGATAAATGTAATTAATTATATTTTATTTACATATTGTTCTATTAATTTATTATTCTATTTTATTACATTTAATTTAATTTAATCAGTGACTATAAAAGGAATTTCCAAACGAATCACAATGGCTTGAACACGTTCTACTGATTCAAAATAATAATACTCATAATCATAATCATAATAATCATAATAATAATAGCACATTTACTTCATTTTATATTTTAAATTGATTCATTTACCTGATCAGTATGTGCGCCAGGGAACAGAGCAGACTGAGGGTAGAGACTGGTCTGAGATCAGTCAGCAGAAGGCAGGGCAGCAGAAACATGAGAGAGACCAGCGAACACACTGATCTGGGAACAGCCATCCCCGATAGACTGTCAGACAGGAGACTGGTGGAGACGACCAGATAGAGGGTGCAGGTCATCAACAACTCAATGACCTAGAAACAGACAAGGAGACAAAGGAATAGATTTTACCTGAAAGGTGGTGTGAGATAATATCCTGTTTCCAGTGCACATTCAACTTGTTTCTGAGTCAAGGGACATTATCTCCATAGTAGTGGAAAATTCTTGAAAAACGTGAAAGCGCATTAGAAACAACTTTAGTTACCTCACCCCGTTGGCAGATTGTTTAATGTTTTTAAAGGAAAACATGACTCAGTTCTAGATGGAATCACTAGTTAGTCAAAACTAAATTAAAGTTCATTGTAACACCAAGCACACCGTGAGTCAGCCCCTGTTCGTTCCATCTCAGCCTTCTTCCAAGCTATTGGCTACGAAACACTTGGATGATGCTGCACGAGCTCTTCGGAGAAATTCACCGGCCATTATATTCTGGTTTTGATGCTGGCCTTGTGAACTTCAACAAATCGGGAGAAGGCTGAGAAGGAACTATGGGAGCTAACTCGTTGTGTTTTCATTTTGGGGTGAACTGTTCCTTTAAGATGGACATGTTCTTTTTTCCGGTGTAAATGAAGCTGTGTGTGTGCCTGTGTGTTACCTGAGCTACATTAACCATCCACCCCCCCAGTGCAGCCCAGCTGGGCCACAGGCCGCCGCAGCAGGCCTTCGCCACGTCCTGGTAGCTTTGTCGGACTCTGACCTGCGACACCGAGCCAGACGCTCCACTGAAAGACACAAACGAGATCACCGAAGCAAAATGCAGGTGAACTTTTGTAACGTTGCAAAAAATAAAATGGAAATTAGGTGCATTTCCATCAGCTGAAACATACTGTAGCAAAACAAAAGTGTAACACAACATTATCACATTTCTTTTAGCAGTGGCAGTAGTGCTACTATGGAGTACTAACAGTGTACATTTGCTGTTCTAAACACCCAGTGCCTGGTAGATCCTCTCACACACAGGAAGTGATGCGTTTTACATTTGTGTAAATAGCCACTGTGGCTGAACAGACAAAGAAAAGAGACTCAAACTCCGTCATCAGAAAATCCAAGGAGAAAGAGGAGACTCAATAATAAATACAAAAAATAAAACAACAACAACAATGATCTATTGGATCACCTTTCCTTAACCTTTAACATTTCCTAGAATAGAATAGAATAGAATAGAATAGAATAGAATAGAATAGAATAGAACAGCACAGACTCCATACCCGTGCTCCTCTTCATATAGACAGGCCACCAGAATCCTTCCTGTGTGGTTACAGACCCAGGCTGATAGGACCAACAGAACCAGACCCAGATAACCTGAATGGACCAGAGCATGGGGCAACCCCAGCACAAAGATACCCTGGAGGGAGATGAGAGACAGCGAGAGAGAGAGAGAGAGAGAGAGAGAGAGAGAGAGAGAGAGAGAGATAATGTAAAGGAGGAGAGGAAAGGAGAGGTGAGGAGAAGAAGGAGTAGGATGAGAGGGAACCAAGGCATTGTTTAGAAAGAGGAATACCACTGGTCTGAAACTGAGGCTACCAATCGTCTCAACCGTCGTCTCATTGGTTAAAATAAGTGAAATAATCTTACTACACTTGTTTTGACATTTGGCTTATCTGAAAAGATCGCAACTCAAGTTAGGAGAGGAGGAGGACGAGAGATGGAAGAGAAAGGACAGGAGAGGATTGGATGAAGAGAGGAAAGAAGAGTTTTGGCCTAATGCCTAGAGAGTTTGAGGATGCAGGGGAGGAGGGGGAGGAGGAGGAGGAGGAGGAGAAGGAGGAAGAGAGGAGAGCTTTGGCCTCTCACCAAGAGAAAATGTTAGAGACTGCCAGAAAGAGGAGAAAGGAGGAGAGTGGAAGGGAGTGGAAGATACAGAGGGGAGAAGGAGGAGAAAAGAGTGACCTCGTGGCTGGAGAGCCGGAGGTTGCAGGGGGAGGAGGAGGAGGAAGGAGGAGGAGGAGGAAGGAGGAGGAGGAGGAGGAGGCGGGGGGAGAGATCACAGGAGACAACAAGCTACTTTGATGGAGCTGCTGGGTTTTTAATGTTTGAACATGGAGATACACAGACTTACTCAGACAACTATGAGAGCACATCAGCAGACTGCACACACACACACACACACACACACACACACACACACACACACACACACACACACAGACTCACATCCTCTCTTTCAAGTTTCTATTTTGTAACTATGTCTGTTAGGCACATGTATGCTGATAGACCTTTGAAGTTAAAATGGAGCTACTCGGGATGAAAGAAGTTAGAGAGAAATCTGACACTGAAGTATCGGATTTCATCTCTCTCTCTCTCTCTCTCTCTCTCTCTCTCTCTCTCTCTCTCTCTTTCTCTGTTTATTTGCCATCTTATTCCTCACTGGCTAGATGGAGCACAATCTGGCTCGGTGCCCAATCACAGAGAGGTGAAAAAAACGGGGAAAATAAACCCTCATTGGATGGCGAGGAAGCAGAAGAAGAAGAAAAAGTTTTGAATCTCTTTCTACTCAGATTGACTGCATCACACCCACACAGCTACACCCACCGAGCAGCTTCACTGAAGCAGTAAGGGACGACGTCATTTGCTCAAGGGCACGTCGGCACTACTCATTCGCCTCTCCGCGGTCTACACTTCCCAGGCTGGGCTGGAGATCTGAACCGGGGACTACAGCCTGGTCTCATGAAATTTCGTGAAACGAGCACGACATCTTAGAATGCAAGTAACTGTACAGACACGACAACAAACACACAGCAGTTTGACTTTGAAATAGTGTGGTGGAAAGTAAAGGAGCCCGGGTTCTCAACAACCTGATGATCCTGCTAAAAAAGTTGGTATGGTTGGTATAACGACAGCCATGAAAGATTTCTACTTATCTATTTCACCTTTTACAACGCACATGGTAAAATGATTATCCTTATCATTATTATTATTTACAACAACCCAGTTTATGTAAGGGATAATGTCATTAATCATTAATATTATTTACCACCACAGTTTAGAATTTCAGAATAAAGTTTCAGCTACAGAAAGAATATGTCAAATATCTTAAAATTCAAAAGTAACTTTACTGCAGTGGGAAACCTATGACCATTTTATGTCATGAGATTAATTAAAACACTGAAATTTTATTTAAATTGGAAATTTAAATTGGAAATTTGATTCCTTTGAACCTTTGTCCTGCCAAAGCATAATGCACCACCTGGTCTGAACAGCGGCTTTTTCACAAAACAAGCCATTATTTTGTTACTCAGCAAATCACCTCCTGTCACAGTCTGTTTTGCTGGTGGCTGATTGGTTCAAAAATGTAGTGTTCGCCAGGTAAATGAACTAAAGATACACTCAAACTCATGTCTGTCATAATCTGGCACTGAAAGGATGTTTGGTATTTTGACTGTTGCAATCATCATCTGATCAGTTGAATTAAATTATTTCCCTCTACAGTTCATTTCTGGTTTTGGACTTTGAGTGTTGCATGATTAAAGGTTGGTTGAATATAGCTGTAATCACAAGTTGTGCATTTTTTTCCCTTTTCCCTTTTCCTTTCAACAGCGTGGACACCGAAAGGGCCTGTGAAAGTAGGATAGCCACACGCCCCATGTAATACAGAATCGTTCCTTAATGAAAAGCGAGACGTTGCGTCCCTAATGACACAAGGGGTGGGAACGCAATTTGCTCTGTATTTCCCGACTTGAGTGATGAAAGCGAGAATAACACAGTTAGTGGCAATTTCACAGTTTCTGCCACCACGGGCACCACCTGAAGCTGATGATGAGGTTCCACTTGTCTGTTTTTATTTTCCGTTTGAAATTTGATGTGGAAAATCAGGATGCTAGCTGTCATCATGATGTCATTGTAGTACGACACACTAGTAGTGCAGCATACCATTCAGGACTACTGGAAAACAGTATTGCTACTTATATTGTGTACAATATGTCATTGATGCATTTTGATGATTAATGATTATAATGATTGCAGTAATTATGATTAATAATCAATTAACAATACTCTACTAATACTAATACTAATACTAATCATGGACATGACAATGCTAATGTAGGTATTTGTTATTATATTTATAATACACAGTCTACACAATGCCGACACATACATACATGTATAAACAAGAGCGAGCAAGAGAGACAAAGAAAGGATTACTCAAAATAGTACTCTTTATGCCATCTCGCTTTATTTGTGAAACACTTTTCACAAGCCACTTAATAATTTTTGGACTTTTCATTTAAAATATTGCACTTTAAAAATATTGCTAAATGTTGCTGCTGCTGATGTCCTGCACTGATTAACTGCCCTCAATATTTTTGATGTTATTGTTAAGTCAAGTCAAATTTTATTATCCCACTAGGGGAAATTTGGTTGCAGCCAGGTATTAAAAACACTTTCAATCATAATAAATAGAACATAAAGACAACATACCAGACAGAACACAGAGACAACAATACAATACAGTACAGTGCAAGATCACTTCATGTGAAGACAAAAGACGATCAAATTGAAAGGCTATTTGCCAATATAAAGCACTTTAAACTAGAACCGATGTTTTATCATGCGATTGGCCATCTGTGAATGATTTCAATGTTGAGCAGCAGAACATGGAGGACATGAACAGCAAATACTGCAGGAGACCATTGGGAATAACCCTAAATGTTTCTCTCAAATGTCACCGCAACTGAGCATTCTGAATCTCCTGCTAGGGGACCGTGCCCATAGCATTGTATTTTCATCAATTATGAGGTGCAGAAAGGTGTGTGTGTGTGGGCTTCTGAATTTGTGATTTAAAAATCACTCGTAGAAGAGCTTATACTGGAAAATTCAAAAAAAGTTAAACATCCACCATAAAACAGATTTTATATATATCACTCTTTTAATCACAGACAGCTCAGTTAATATTGGAGACTATGAGAATGTCTCTCCCAGTGCTACAAACAAAAATAAAACATCCAAGTCTCTCATCTGTGATGATGAGACACAAACTGGAGCTGCTCCATTAACAACCAGGCTTGAAACTCAACCTGATTTTCATAATATTCCCAAGTCGAGGGTCTTGGGAGTTGGCTTGCGGTTTTCCATTTCTGGCAGCAAACTTGCTCTCTAATAAAAACTGTATTAAGCTGGCAGGCAGACAGACAGACATACTGGCATCAATAAACCACCACCAGGAAATGCACATTTTCATTCTAGCCTTGATGGGAAAGAATACCCCAGACTTTTTTTTTTGCACCTTTTTCTATTATTAAGACATTTGGTAGCCTTTTAAGTATTTTTGACAAATGGATCCATCATTGTTGCACTGATAGGAGTTAATACCATTACTGAAATACATTGTATTTCCCTTGTATTCATTCATATTTGCCAGAGGCTTGCAGGGTCTCTACAGACCTTAAAGCACTTCCAGCAGCCACCAAATGATCACATTTAATGAAAAAAACTATGCTAATGTGTGTGGATTACTGAGTTGTGGTAATCCACCGGATAAGGTTAATGATTACATTGTGAAACAGGTAATGAGTGATCCGTAACATATTACAGTCTTAAAGTAAGCTTCTCAGCATGGCAGGGGAGCTGGTGGTGTTTTTTGTTTTTTTGGCAGAGTTGATGGTCTCCTTATGAACAAGCTGGCATCCAGAAAGACAGACTGGCCCACACTGGTAAAGTAGGACTGCCTATGGGGGGATGATTCAAATCCCAGTCTGTAAACTGGAAGACATGGTTTTTGGAGGTTTTTGGAGGTGGACCACTCTAAAAGTAGAGAGGTTCCATTACCTTTTGAGTTAGTGCTGTGCAGTGGATTAGGTTTATAGGTTTAAATGGATAATTAGTAATCTGGATTATGTCACTGCCTGAAAGAAATCTTGCCCACTTTACCATGGGAGGGGAGATTTTTCTGGCAGAGAGTTTGACCTCTTATAAAAACGGTAAAAAAATAAAATCCTGGCACACAGATAGACAGACTAGCATCAATAAAAAAAGCATAAAAAAAACACTTCCGCATACATATTTCTGTACTGCACGGAAGCCGAGAACGGCCATACTTGCACTTTTTTTTTTTAATGCCGTTATCTCGAGATCACAAGTTAATTATGCAATGTATGCGCATGCTGTAACGACGCCTTAATGTCATAACGTATATTCTCTATGGACGCAGTGACGATGCTCCGTTACACCGCAGTCGTTCGGCGAGAGGACACGTTTACGGGAGAGCGCCGTTTGAATACGGCCCAGCACTTACAGCATAGTAAACTATCAGCAGTACTGCCACGAGGAGCTTTTCTTTCTAAAACAAACCCAAAACAACAATTTTATTTATGCTTTATTTGATTATGGGCACCAGAGCGTGACTGACAAAGAGCCCGCGAGACCTCAAAGCGTTGTTTAGTAATATTAAAACACTATGGGAGCAGATGAATTAGTGTGCAAGCTTAATCCTTATCCAGTGTACTGCTACTGTAGCTTGGCGCCCAGACAGTACACTTGTTTTTCCTCTATAAGAGTAGAGACAAATACTACTTATTATGAGAAGGGGATGACATTGTACAGTGGCTCCACTCTATATGTGTACCTGTATAGCATTGGTGACGTTCCAGCCGGCTTCCCAGGCAGTGATGGTGGCCGTGGGATTTGAACCTGCCGTGCCGACACCGGGGCTCCGGATCCCTCCGTTGGCCAAACCCAGCCTCGCTCCCTCTTCCTCCAGGCCTGTGGAGAAAGCGTGGGATGGCCTCTCCGCTTTCTCCTCTTCCTCTTCTCTCTCCTCGCTCCCTCGGTGGCGCCAGGGCTCCAGGAAGCTCGCGTGGGCCGAGCCCAGTCCGGCTAGCCCCTGGTTCTGTATGTTCTCTTCACGCTGCCGAGCCGGCCGGTAGGATCTTCCCCTGCTAGTCTGGTTCTGGTTGAAGCTCGGTTTCTCCTCACTCTTATCGGCTTGGTTTTCGGTGGACCTCGGCCTCCCTTCGCCGTAGGTTCTGCTGTTCTCAAACCGGAGGGGGTTCTGATTAGAGAGAATTGAAGTTCTGGTGGTGGTTCTGGGTCCAGTGGAGGTTATGGCAGCTCTAGGTTCTTTAAAACCTGGTCTCTCCTGGCTAAAAGTGCTGGTGGCTCTAGACAGGTTAGGACTTTCCTTTATGGTGGTTCTGTTCAGATCATCTCCAGATGATGTTCTGGTATCATTACTTGGTTTCCCCTCAGTTCTGGTGTCTTTGGTTGGCGGTCTGCTGTCCTCGGGGTAAGATCTGTTCATCTCTTCCCTCTGGATCACAACCAGGCTATTTTCTCCAGATGATGTTCTGGTGTCGTCACAACTTGGCGTCCTCTTGGCTGTAACGTTGTTTAGAGGCAATCTGTTGTCCTCACTGTATGTTCGGTTCAGCTCATCTCTCTGGGTCAGAACCAGCATCTCTTCATCCTCCTGAAAGAACCTGCTGGACAAAATTGGATTTTAATGATTATTTTAAGGTTGCAGTGGTTGTAACTGGGGTTCCTGGTTTCTGTACCCTCACCCACTTTGATACGCTATAGGACATTGACACAATGTTTGATGTTTTACCTTGGATGTAAAATGACACGATGCATTAGAGGTTTAAGTGCAGACTGTGTTCAGCTTCAGCTAATTCAGCTTTATCACAATTGTCAAATGGTCAAAAAGAATAAACCCAAATAGTAAAAGAACGATGCACGACCTCGCAAACGATGGTTATAGAGACAAATCACGTCTATGTAGCTATGCCTGAACGTAAGGGACAGGAAGGGTCCTCCCTTTTTTCGGAGATGGTAGTACACCTATAATAAATCTAAGTCGGTTTGCCTCCACGCACAACACTCCCTCCATCTCTCCCAATTCATCCACTGACCCTGTTTCGCCTGAGAGATGGCCCTAGCACAACTTGCTGCGTCCTCCTGCTGCTAAATTTGCTCCACAACCATCTTTCTTTTCCAAACCTTTCTACTCCTGAAGTTTAATACATTATTTGAAAAATAAAACACAGAAAAGAGCATATATATATTTCAAATATATCTGTGCAATGGTACAATGGTAACAATAATAATGATAATAATAGTAATACTAATGATAATAATAATAAATAAATAATGATGATGATGACGACAATAATAATAATAATAATAATACAAAGTAGGAGCTATATATAACAATATATATTAGTATATCAATAAATATAGAAATAATAGCTATATATATTAATAATTCCCATGATGTGACTCACCTTGTGGTCCAGTCTAGCTGTAGCCTCGATGCAGCCCATCCCCACAGAGATCCTGCAGAGCTCCAGGGCTGCCCAGAGCTCCAAGCCCAGCGAAGAGAGCTCATCTTCAGCCTCACTGTCTGCCGAGTCAGCCTCTCTGCCTCCGGAGGGTCCAAGGGTCTGGGGGAGCTGGACTGACACTTGACACGCACATACCCATATGTCAGTGCTTACCCGCACACAGATGTTCATCCATACGTAAATGCACCCAAAACCAAATACACACTCACACAGGTTGGTGAAGTGATTGACAAGTTAGTGAGCTGTAACATTATAATGTCTCAGTGCTTTTAACATTCTGGCAGAGTAAACAGCTATAATGGCCTGCACTGTAATAAAGCGTAGGCGTAGTCGGTTCAATTCAGAGAAGAAAACATTGGAGGTTAAGTGGAGATTAAACCTAAACTCAGCCTACGCACTTTTTTCATTTATAGAATAGAGGTTTTTTTTATAATGACGTAAATTCATTATATACATGATAGAATGTAACAATAAACTCATACAAATGTTATATGAAGATAGGATACTTTAAGGATCAAATTAAATGAATTATTTTCTGAAAATACAATTGATTTTTGTTTATGCAAGTGGTTGTAACGCCTTGTGATGATCATCTACTGGAGGTCACTTGTCAATCATGCCAATACATCCACAAATCATTTGAGAGGGAAGATACTGACATCTGGACCAGTACTACAGAGCTAATCTGGCCACTACTGTCCTGCAACATTTTGAGGCAGCCGACCTACCTCTGTACTTTTGACAGTCGTTTTCGTGCGTGGCTGTTCCAGTTTTGCCCCAGATTGTGGTGTGTTGTGTTGGACAGTAGGAGGAGCCATAGAGCAGTAGTGTAATTGGGTTGACTCAATTGGAAAACTTCTGTCCAACTCTCCACTCTTCTACTCTTCTACTCTTCTACTCTGCTTTCCTTCTACTTCTACTTGTTTCCTGCCATGCTTCTGACTGTTCTGATCTATTCTGTTGCACTGTTGTGATCTATTTTGTTCTTTTCTACTCTACTCTGCTTCTATATTCTCTTTTTGTGCTACTTTGTTGGTGCAAGGCCCATTGATGTTGATGCAATGTTGTATTTGCTTTGCAGCATCAGAGGGTTTGATTTCCGCAACTGGTCTACTACTTCAGTATGTCGATTGGAGTAGGAAAAAAGGTTCTTTAAAAGCTTTATGCATCCAGTGTTTTCTTTGCAATACTATGCTTTACACCCAGACAGTCACATTTGTTGCCAGGGTTGGAAGGTTTACTTGGAAAAGGTACTGATTAACACTGTACTGAAGTAATATAATCTGATCTTACTTTCAGTTACATTTAGGGTTGCTTTGTCTCCAAAAACCATAGGATATTAATTTAAAAGAACATTTACTATTTTCTTTAGTTGTTATTACCATCATGAACAGCCAGCATTGAATAATCTCAATATTTAAAATGACTTTGAGTCATGAGTTTATCCCAAAAGTATATACTCTGATCCTATACAAAAAAACATACTTGACATAAACTTCACAAATAAATGTGGGACTATTTTAAGATATTGCTGTAAAATGTTACGTATCTGTGGATGACTTTCATATGAAATTCATTTTGATGGGTCAAAATGTGTATAGCTGAAAATATACAGTATGTCTCAACAGCACATTGGAAGAAAATGTATTTCCAATGTCCAAAATGTGAATGAATGTCATATTTATCCAATTCTTTAAATATTTTGAAATATCTCTATAAACATATTCCAAAATGAAATTGAAAGGAAGACTATTGACCAATAGATGATATCAAGAAACATCCAACTGGTCAATGTGATATTTGCCAAGAGAAGGAGAATCAGAAGTGTAACAGATATCAAAGAGAAAGGGATTATGGATTTCATAAATAATGTGGTGGTATACAGAATATTATTCAGTTTCTTAAAAGAGAGGATGATGCTGATGAGGTGATAGAGAGAGAGGGGGGGTGGGGGGCGGGGGAGAGAAACATCCAAATCAATCAAGTCATTGAACAGACCTGGACAGACCTGGCTACCCAGGGAGGACAGGCTGACCCTGGAGACTGGTCGCCATAGACAGACCTGGCTACCCAGGGAGGACAGGCTGACCCTGGAGACTGGTCGCCATAGACAGACCTGGCTACCCAGGGAGGACAGGCTGACCCTGGAGACTGGTCGCCATAGACAGACCTGGCTACCCAGGGAGGACAGGCTGACCCTGGAGACTGGTCGCCATAGACAGACCTGGCTACCCAGGGAGGACAGGCTGACCCTGGAGACTGGTCGCCATAGACAGACCTGGCTACCCAGGGAGGACAGGCTGTGCTCACTCTGCACACAGAGGGAAGTGGAGACAGAGCTACATTTTCTGCTGCTGCTACTCCTCCTTTTACTGTTTATCCTTCTTCTGCTGCTATTACTTCTGCTGTCACTACTTGTGCTTCTACTGCTGCTACTACCACTATTCCTTCTTCTGCTTCAACTGCAGCTACTAAAACCTCTACTGCTCTATGACTTCTGCCTCTACTACTTCTTAACACAATATCTTTCTAATGAATTCTACAACATTTTCAAGCTAAAGCAAGCACACATATTTTCTTCAGAAAATGTAACCTATTCTAGTATTTTTTTATTATTCCGCCAAGCAACAAGCAATTTCTGTCGGATTAATAATAAAATTAACTGTTGATGAGGTCACAGGTGGATTACAAAGGCTTTGAAACTGATTCAGCCAATCAGAACACAGGACCACAACTATCAGTTGTAATATATTTTTTACATTATGAGATTTCTGTTTTTTCAGCATTTTATTAATTTATCTTTGTTTGTCATTTTCCAGTATGGGGTTTCTGTTTTTTTTAAGAATGGGATTTCTACGTAGTACAAGTCATTCCCCTGACAAGAAAACTTTTTCGTTGACTTTCTCTTCCCGTCCCTCCCCTTTTTCTCCCGTCCCGCGGACAAAATAGGAGAGAAGGAGGAGAGAGGAGGTTGAGGAGGAGAGACGTAGACACAAACACACAGAGAGAGAGAGAGAGGGAGAGAGAGGGAGAGAGAGAGAGTTTGGTTCAATTTGTTAAAAGTCCCCGTTGGTCTCAGGTTGACGAAGAGAACGCGCGCACGGTTGCAGATTCCTGACTGGAGAGAATGAAGCGTCACCGGCTCGTGCTTCTGACGGCGTTGCTATGGCAATGCTGCCAGGCTCAGCAGAGAGGTGAGTCCTGGGAGACTGATAGACTACGGATCAATACACCAACAACTCTGCTATAACTCTCGACTAAGCTCTCTCTTTCCTCCCTCTCTCTTCCTTCCTCCCTCGCTCACTCTATTCGTCTGTTTCTATCGCTATCAAAGTCTCTCTCTCTCTCTCTCTCTCTCTCTCTCTCTCTCTGATAACACATTAGCTACTCTAAAAATGCTATTCTTCATTCAGCATTGTTGCTCCTTTCCCTTAATGTGTGGCAGCAATCAACAGCTAAAACTGCATACTGACTCAACAGGGTTTTTTTTTGAGGACTAGAGAGATTGTTCAACTTTATTTATCAAAGTAAGTCACTCTTGTTCATATCTCTTACAGTGTGGTACCAAGTGAGGTTCTCTCAATCTCCCCCTCTCGCTGTCATAAAGTTGTCTATACTGCCCCAGTTTTTCTTCATTATTTCTGCATTATCATAATCAGAGGAGGCCAAATCATACAGAAACCATTTGAAAAGCATATGTTGTCTAGCCTAAATAAAACAAACACACTTCTGAATGAGCTGAAACTGACTATTTGCTGAAGGAAAATTAGACTGAACAATTGGAAACATGAAAAAGTGACAGATGTGTGTAGTTTGGAGTGGCCTAGTCCGGCTGTTGTTGTCTGTGATGTGTCTGTGAAGATCTGTGATCTTTTTTTCCACTGACAAACCTAGAGAAACCTATTTCTGAATCTGTCTGCAAGCAAAGTGGTGCTAAGAATAAACTGGACGGGAGTTTTAGATGATTTGAAGTTGGACTTTTTGGTTGTTTTTTGGTTGTAGGTTAAATTATAACATCAACGAGACAGAAGTGAATCATGTGATAATCATATGTGGGAATGATAGTTTTTTTTTGGTTGGCCATACCGCTGTTACTGGTTAGCCTATTTATGATTACCCAGCGTTACCCCCCGGAGCTCCATGTTAACTCTTTAGCACACAATGATAGCAGGCTGCTAGCACTATCTCAAATGTCATAAAACTTGTAGCAGCTCTAAATGGAAATAAAAATAACATACTGTTGTGAACTAGCAGGGACTACTTTCCCTGCTAGTGGTGGGTGATGGGAGACTGTATACAGCTCAAAAACACAGCGGATGAATACGCGGTTTCTCACCTGAAATAGTTCAAAATAAACATTGAGTTAATAATAAGATTTTCTTTTAAATGAATTAATCCACGGGCCTTATAATAATAAAAACACTGCCAACTTTTATTACTAAAAGTCAATCTTTTACTCTAATCTCCATCTCCTACTGTCACTCAACATAGTGGATGCTAAAGTGTTGGAGCCAATGATCTACCTGGGACACATGGATGATTGTGGTGTCTCTGTGCTCATCACTTGACCAAGGCAACAATCTCCCCAACACTTGGTGTGTTCCTTTAAAAGAGCTTAAGGCAAAATGAACAAGAAAGAACGATATTATGAATTGCACCTGAGAAACGCTGTTACTTGCCATGTTTGTTAGGAAGTTGATTATAAGTTGAATTCTGTATAGATGAGACTGATTATGTACTGTAACATAATCTCATTATATATTACGGCCATGACATGGAAGATGGGCAATAATGCCTCTGGGAGGGATGGGGCAAATCACCTGGGGCAAGTCAGGATAACATAGTGGGCTATAAGAAAGAAAGGAATTAGGCAAAATACTTTTGGTTACAAGTGTTGGGAAAAGTGTCTACTTAACCCCCAAATGTCGTAGAATTGGACATTTAGAAGTTGAGTTTGATGGAAATCAGATGCTTACAATGCATGCAGGTGATCAGTAAGCTCAAGTGCTTCGGATGTGGTTCCAGCGTTGTTTGAGACTGTCACTTCAAAGATGAGACAAATCTAGCACTCGGCATGCTTTTTTCTATTTATCCTCTCCAAAACATCTCCAGCTACTGTTTAACCCAGGAGTGCGTTGGACCTCCTGCAGAGGGGGGAAGGGGGGGGCTGTCAGCAGGAGGTGTGTGTTTCTGCATACAGTGTGTGTGTGTGTGTGTGTGTGTGTGTTTGAGAGAGAGAGAGAGAGGGGGCAAGAGAGGCCATCTGCGTGAGGAGCCTCATTACCAGGCGTGTCAACCAGTCATGCTCTTTATCAGCGACAGAGCTCAGAGAGACACCAGGAGATAATCAGAGGGAGAAGAGGAGGAGGAGGAGGAGGAGGAGGAGGGTTGAAATAGAGAGGGTAGAGAAAGGAGGGTGCGTTCAAGAGTTATAAGCCATTGGAAGAGACATCAGAGAGAGAGAGAGAGAGGAGCGGTGACAGCGAGATGGAGTGACAGGAGAGCGAGAGAGGATGAGGTTGAAACAGCGAGATAAAACAAGGAGGAGGAGGAAGAGGGTATGAGAGGAGACAGGAGCTGGGTTTTATGCAAATGATGATTGGGTTTAGAAAGGTTGAATGGAAATATCAACTTTTGATACAATTTCCACAAAATATTGCAAAAATATTTTCATGCTCGCTCGAGGGGGGGGGGGGGGGGGGGGTTTCTGTGGAGTGACGGAAACACATTTGTCGAACAAATAATGGCGCACTGTAAAGCTCTTTACATTTTTTTCCGTGGATGTGCTTTGTGACGCCTACCTTTTACGTTCAGGAAGACAATTTATCCACTTCAACCCAGTCGATGGAAAAACACGTAATTTGCTTTTTTTTGTGTGCAATATTTCGAAAAGTTTGCTTAAAATACACTAGGCAGTTGGGTGGGAGCATAGCTAGCTACACCCTGCAGGGTTTTGACCTGACTTTCTTATCAAGTGTGATGGCTGAGCCGGGTTTCACCGGTTTGTTGATATCAAAATCATCTATGATTGATCACCAATTCAACATAAACACTGTTAGAATCAACAACAAAACAAAACAACAGTGTTGTCGTCGCAGTATTAACTAGTTTCATATATCTTACATCAGTGTAATCCTCCTAGCAATAAAGTTTACTATGACTTTCTATCAAATGAGCATCGATATGAGGCGAGAGACCCTATAGGGCCAAGTCAAACTATTGATAAAAAATTGCAAAATGTCACAAACGTGTGAATGTCATTGGGGAAAATCTGAAAAGTTTTGTAAAGTTCCTCAAAAGTTAAACTCGTCGGAGTTTTGAGTGCATTAATACGAATGTAACCAGCCTGATTTGCATGGATATGATGTGAACTCACCAGAGACAACAGTGTGTCAGGAATCCAGAAAAGGCTTGTAAACCAACTGAGAAATCAATATTTTTATTTAGCAAATCCATCTAACTTATTCATAATACCACTGCTCTGCAGAAACCTCATACTGTATCTCCAAACAAACAAAAAAACAACATCAGGAATCGATAGAAAACGTGTATTTCGGATTTTGGACTTGGCCGTTATTGTTGGCGTGGCTCGATCCCGTGACAAGTGACAGACGTTTCCTCCGCGCGATGCAAAAATAGAAAACGGTTCACTTGGAGATAGGAGGTTTCTTCGGAGCAACTGCAGATGTGTTTATACGAGTATGGTAATGTGGATTTAGCCGGGTTGGGTTGGATGGGATATGATGTGAACTCACCAGAGATATCAGAGAGAATGTGATGTGAATCCAGAATGGGTTTTTTCTACCCATCAGAGAAATCAACATTTTTATGAGGTGAGTGTCCTTATGTTTCTAAAATATGTTGATCTCAGTCTGCTATGTTAATGTGAGAGCAGCCAAGCTTAGCTGAATGGATTTGATGGCATACTCCAGAGGAAGAGCTCTGCCCGGGACCCAAAATGTAGTGAATATTAATGTGTCCTAGAAGGAAGGAAGGAAGGAAGGAAGGAAGGAAGGAAGGAAGGAAGGAAGGAAGGAAAGAGACAAGGACTGAGGGGATGGGAGGAAGGTGAAAAATGTAAAGGATGGACAGATGGATAGAAGAAGGAGGAAGGAGTTACTGTGATGGCAGATGTTAGTAAGAATATGGCACTTTGTCAACCACGGGGCTCTGGCTCCATGTTGGACACTGTGAGAGAGGTTTACTTATCAGTCTGTCTTGGCTGTCAACCAACTAAAGCGGTAGCTCAATAACGTTTTTAATGCTGACCGGCAAAAAGTGACACTAGCCTGTTGGTTACCCTGCGAGCACCCGGGCCCTTCAACCTCCCATCAGGCCTCCCACCAGGGCTGGAAGGGTGTCTTGGTTTTCCATTAATTATATGGTGCTTTGGAGAATTACACTCAGCAGTCATAGTCTTGCAGGTTATACGACTCGTCTTGCAATAGATTACACTAACACTTAAGGTGTGTGTGTGTGTGTGTGTGTGTTACTACTTCCCTAAGCCGTGGCATAAATCTATGAGAGGGATTAGTTATTGAGGGGAGGTGACTCTCCTGAGGTAATCTGTTATAGATTACTGTCATACAGATCGCAGCATTTGGCTCTCTTAGTGTTAAGTTGTCATTGGATTCCTGACAACTAATAACTAATCAATGACTGTGTGCCAAAGACACGGGTCACATGACATCCAACAGGTGTGTGTGTGTGTGTGTGTATGCGTGTGTGTGTGTGTGTTTGTGTTACTTAGAGGAATCCTTTGGGAGCTAAAATTAGCCAGGTGCTAACTTGGAATGGTGCTGTATCCTTCCTGTCAATAAGAGAGAGAGAGAGAGATAAAGAGCACCAAGGGGAAGGACAAGGACTTTGATTGCACTAACCTTGACATTTTGTGTTTAGTGTTTTTTTTCTTGTCACAATGTGGGGTTAAAGTATGTTGGGATGTTAGGATGTTGCCTTGCAGCGAAGTGGTACCCACTGTCAAACAGTCAGGTTTGCAGTGCCAGTGCCTTATCGTTTAGGATGGGAACTAAGTATTAAAGGTGCTACATGTAGCATTTTAACATTGTCAACAAACAAGACCATCACTGAGTAGATTGGCAACCTCTACCTGCTTTTTACAACATGTGCTACTGGGTCACATTTGGCAGGAAATCTGGTTTGCTTTATGGCACAAAACAGGAAGACACACAACTTTTTTCCACTTGCATTGTTCTAATTGCATACTTTCAACTTGACGTTTGCTCACCTCGTCTGATTGCATATCGGCTGTTATTGGCTCTTATCCTTCTTCTAACTCTTCAAAACAAATGGAGCGACACCGGGGAGGGGGGGGCAAGTAGCAACATCTAATTTGTGACAGGAAGCAATTGTGGTATCAAGGTATCACCATTAATTTGACAACGATATATTGATATTTGAGAATGCTACATGTAGCATCTTTAACTTTAAGAAGACTTGCACACATAATACATCACAGAACAAGGCTTACCCTGCTGCTGTTGTTCTTGGAGTACGTATTTGGTCTGAGACTGTGCTAATGTTTGTGCATATTTGATTCTATTTGTTTGCCTCTATGATTATTTGTGCGTATAGTGGTTTGTGCATTGGTTAGTGTATGTGTGTTGCAGTAGTGTGTTAATATTTGACTTGGGCTTCTCCCCGTGGGCCTGCGCTACCTCCTACAAAGCGCATCTTCCACTGAGTGAAAACTAGGTCTGCCTGTGTGTGTGTGTGTGTGTGTGTGTGTGTGTGTGTGTGTGTATACCCATGTGTGTGAGTGTTTCCTAGCTGTTTTGTTGTCAGAACAGCATTGATAATGCTGAGGAGAAAATCAATAGTTAATTCTACCAGGGACATAATAGCTGCTCTGCCCGGTTGTTTTCTACTGTGGGCTTAAAGACAGGGCATGAGTTGATAAATGGGTACGTGTCTGTGTGTGTGTGTGTGTGTGTGTGTGTGTGTGCGTGGGAAAGTTCACACGAGCTGCTCAAATTGTTTACTGTGTCTAAAAAAATAAACCTGTGATGTAGATTTATGGGGAAGAGGATAAAAACAGTAACAAATAAAAATGCACGCCTGTGTGTGTGTGTGTGTGTGTGTCTTAAGAAAGTGTACACCTCCCGGCGTCGATTCCAATGTATCCACAGGTGAAAACATTCTGAAATGACTCTATGAAAGGGGTTATTGACTTAAAGATAGAAAAGAGGCTCCTTTCAAGTCATTACAGCTGAATGCCCCCCCCCCCCCCCCAGTCAATAGGAGATTTCATTAGGAGAAATAACTGCTAAAATGATTCATGTCTATACTGAAGCACCATTGTTTGTGTCTGTGTGAGGATGGTTTGTTACCTCAAACCCTTTTACATTTAACTACCAGGTATCCTCCTCTGCACCAGAATGTAGCCTACAGCTGAATCCTCATAGAGCTGCAGTGCAAAAAAAAAAAAGCACGTTAACACGGCATTTTTTATTCTAATAGTGAGTCTTAAAACATATTATTTTTGTAAAACAAGTCAAACAAATCTGCCAAACCTTCAACCGCTGCCAAGGAGGTTCTGTTTTCACTGTCCGTCTGTCTATCTGTCAGCAGGACGTCTTAAAAAGCCATGAGTGGATTTCCATGAAATGTGGTGGACAGAGAGGATAGACATAGACAGATAGATAAAAGTGTGTGAGGAGTTGGCAATGTGACCTTGTGGCTGAAACGCCGTACGCCAGACATACAGATGTACAGCTGCTAAAAGAGACAAACACACACACACACACACACACACACACACACACACATAAACACACACAGACACATGTGTCCGCAGCTGCAAAAAGACTTAGGAATGACCTCTGCCTCTCTCTCTCTATCCGTTCTTTCTCTTCCTCGATGTCTGTCTCTCATCCCCCTCTCTCGCTCTCTGATCTTTAAGGGTGCTTATGTTTTCCCAGGGAGCTTCCTGTGGTAACACATGGTGTCAATAATGCCCAGCCCCACACACACACACACACACACACACACACACACACACACTTGCTCCTCCTCCATAATCCCTCATCCCCTCTCTACATACTTCTCTCTTTCCTGTCCCTCTCCTCTTCCCTCTCTCCTTTAATTTCTTGGCCTCCAATTCCTCTTCCTCTTCCACTCCAACTTCTTTTTTACTCCTTCACTTGTCTCTTCACTCTTCCTGTGTTCCTCTCCTCCCTCCCTCCCTCTCCTTCTCCTCTCTTTCACCCCTCAGCTCAGTCGGTGAATGCTGAACTGCCGTCCATCAGGCTGGTCTTCCCCCGTCTCCCAATCTCATAGCCTCTCCCCCCTTTTCTCCCTGCCCTCTAGCACACTTATCCCCTCATCTCTTCCCTCCCCACCGCCTCCTCCTCCTCCTCCTCCTCCTCTCCTCTCTCTCTCTTTCATCCTGTGAAGGAGTCCTACTGACAGCCTCTGCTGCTATAGCTGCGGTGAATCTCTTGCCTCCGTTTGTTTGTCTTGTAACTCCCTCGCCGTCGGTTTCCCAGGGCTTTTTTTTTGTTTTTTTTGTTCCAGCTCAGATCAGTTCAGTTCAAAACCGCTGTTTATCCACAGCGAACACACGGAGAGCGAGCTGCCTCTCTACAAGACCGCCCTGTCTAACGCGGGCAGTTCAAAGACAACCCCCTCGAACCAATGCATCTTCGCGATGCTGGAACACAGTGGTCAGATGTATAATTCCCCCAAGTTCAGCCCAAATCCATTAAGCAGAGTCAAACAAACGAACCGATGCAACAAACTTCCTTTCATTGTGAGGGATGAACACAGAAGAAATAGAATAATTCAACATGAACCGTGGATTTGAGATTTCTACATTCTAGTTTGTTCTTTGTTGGTTTTGGTTCTGGGTTGCGTAGATCTATGCCGGATTTCTCAGTTTGTTGGGTCTGGGTTGCGATTATATCCGAATGCGAGTGCTATGAGGTGTGCCTTGAACCGTTACTCAGATAACAAAGAGAAAATGAATGAATTAAATGATCATACGAGGCTTGAGGTGATATTTCTGAGAGATGGGTAGGAGCTGATGAAGAAGATACTGCTCTACCAACCAGACTAGAGGTGCAGTCCAAAAGAAAAGAAATAGGACGGGAACTTTCTGGGGTTAAAAAAAACAGAATTCACATACTCAAAGGCATTAAAGTTCCAGTAGACGTTTCACATATGTAGGAAAAAATTATCTTGAAATCTTGTTCCTGAAAATCACAAAACGAAAGTGCAATCCCACTGCATTCAACAAAACACACGTGGTCTACACATGCTGGTGTGGTTAGCTGTTTTGTCTACAGCATCTTTGATTCTCTGTTGTGGCGTTGAGTCCTTCCTACATCAAATCTTTTTTTTTTCTTTCTTGGCTTTGAAGTTACTAGCCTACAATGTTTCCTGAAACCTACCCTAGAGAGGAAAGACGAACATATCCATCTTGGCAAGTCATCTAGTCGTAACATCTATTTTCCTATAAACAAGTGAAAGACATCTGCTATGTTTTCTCTCATTATTAATGTTCCTCAATACTTTTCTTGAATCAAATGTTGATACTATGTTTGATACTAGTAAAACTGCATTGGAAACAAGCAGAATTATTATTATTTTTCATTTGTTTAAAGAAAAATAAGAAAATAAGACATTTTGCAGCGAAGGCTTTGGCATTGCAACATTGCTCCTAGTTTTTTTTTGATCAACTAATTTCTCTAGGATAATTTGAGGACCTCCAACCTCAACAATAAACACCGGAGTCGCTCCAAAATCGAGGTGATGTGTGGAGCTGGTTGTAGAAGATGAAGTTAACACACACAATTTAACACATTTAACACAAAGTCTTGTCAGGCTCTCTGTGGTCTGTAAGGCTGAGTACTGAGACTCAGTCTAGACGGGAGTCTCTGCTCTTCTCTGATGTCTTGTCCACACTGATACTGGCTGGTTTTTAGTGGCCAGCCTCGCCCACCACATCCTTGTTCAACACATGGTTGCAACATGGTGGACAGAGTGTGTGTGTGTGTGTGTGTGTGTGTGTGTGTGTGTGTGTGAGAAAGAGAGCGAGAGACTCTGCTGCAGTTTGTTTTTGCATCTGCTGTGAGTGTATTCTTTGTGCGTGTGTGTGTGCAGCTGTGGTGATTTTGTGTCATGACCTTCAATATTAAAACAACCTCTAACCTCTCACATGGATCAACTTTGACCTTTCGGGGTCCCCATCCTCCATCTCTTGAGGTTATCGTGGCCTCAGCATGCTGTGTGGTCCAACCCAGAACTGCAGTGTGTCTCGCTTGTAGCAGAACCGTCCGTAGAAGAGTGTGACCAGGTTATAGAAGAGCAGAGAGAGAGTTTGACTAGGCTGAACCAGAGCCATGGATAGAGAGAGTTTGTTCAGGATGTCCCACAACCATATATTAGGGGTGGGTGATTATCGTATTTATAATCGTAATCGCGATTTAATTATGTAATCGTGGCAAATTTTCAAAATCGTTCATTTCAATTGTTATTTAGGCTACAAGAACGAGGAACGTCTAGAAGCGCCAGTTAGCAAAGCAACCAGTGTGTGTGTGTGTGTGCGCGCACATCAGCATAACATCACTTTCCCGTGAATTAATGGGCCAAATACTTTCCCCAATACTGCGTTCATGAACTGTCCCCTTAAAAAATACTACGTGGTATTCAGTCACGTCCCTCCGCCCCGTCCAGTAACGCCGTGTTCAGACATGTTTGGACCGTTCATTTTTTTCGAGCCGCGAGCGAATATGTCAAGCTGGGCAGGAAGTCAGACACAGAAACGGCATAGAGCATCCGGTCAATTTCAAAATAAAACAAATTTCAAAATAAAACCAAATAAAATAATCATTTGGTTCATTAATCGTAATCGAGGTAAAAGTTTGAAATAATCACAATATTGATTTTTAGTCATATCGCCCACCCCTAGCCTATATATATATAACGGGAGCCATTGCATTGTATTTGGGTGTGCCCTGGTGAAGGTCTACCAGAGCAAAACCCAGGGGTAACAATCTGACATGCTCATATAAATCAGGGGGGGGGGGGGGGAATCCTCTGGCGCACAGGAAGTGATGCGTTCTACATTTCTGGCAGCAGCAACAACGGTTTGCTTTGATTGGACAGAAGAGCTAGGTAGTTAGCATGAGCAGAATAAAATATAAATAAGCGTAAAATGGAGAAAAAATGAAAACAAAACAGGGATTTCGTTCCTTCAACCAATACGCCAGAGGTCCTAGCTGACTGCTTCGGAAATATCCCCTACTCTGACCTCCCATCTACTGCGCACCAGTAAATCTGTTAGCGTAGCAAGTGTATAACATCCACAAATAAAGGATACATGGGCTTTTTAGCAGATTAGCTCTGATCAGCTTATTGTTGTGTGCTGAGAAGGGCTTCACCACTGCGTTTAGGCATCTTCCAGAAGGTTGGTGTGTTTCTTCAATACCTGGTTGTCTGTAGTGTTGCCCTATCTTTTAATTAAAATTAGATATGGATGGCTGGCTGGACAGACAGACGAATGAATGTATGGATGAAAGTCAAGGATTCCTTAACCCACCTAGCAGTTCTTTCTGGCTTTAGTGACAGTTTTGTATGCGGTGCACATATACTGTTTGCAGCACAGCTCATAGATAGAAAGGCGCACGCGCACACACACACACACACACACACACACACACACACACGCACAGAGGAAGCGAACAGAAAGGCCATTATTTTGGGTCTGTGTGTTTGTGTGATTGAGCTGATAAAGCATCAGTGGAGTGAGAGTCTATTAGACTGGCCTGGTTAGCTATGGATTTAACATTTATACACACTTTTGTGTGTGTGTGTGTGTGTGTGTGTGTGTGCGCGCGTGTGAGAGAGAAAGAAATACAGAAGTGAGAGACGCAGAGGTAGAGAGAAGGGGAAACAAGGAGGGATGAGGGGGGAGAAAGAGAGGAAAGGAGGAGGAAATATGGAGAGATGGAGAGAGAGGTGTGTGTTGTGTATACAGTTTTATTTTTCCATTATTCCAGTTGCTTTTCTCATCAATATTGTGTTTGTGTGTGTGTGTGCAGAGAGAGAGAGGGGCACATATTCTGTATATAATTTCACATTTCCATTATATTTTTTGTGTTTCCATTATTCTGGTCCAAGACAAACCCACAGAGAGCCTAATGCAGAGCAAATGTTCACATCTGACACCAGATGAAATATAGTGTGTGTGTGTGTGTGTGTGTGTGTGTGTGTGTGTGTGTGTGTGTGTGTGTGTGTGTGTGTGTGTGTGTGTGTGTGTGTGTGTGTGTGTGTGTGTGTGTGTGTGTACCCACTTGTGTGGAAGGGGGCCACAGAGCTTTTGCAGCCCTGAGGTAATAGACTGGCGACGCCCGGGAATTTTGGGTGCTGGTTTGCGATTGGACAAGGCTGGCGTGGAGTGAATTATTCAGCAATGCCATTTCCTGTCCGGGGGGGGGCGGGGGCGGGGCAGGAATGCAACTAGATGGTCGGGTTATCAGTGTCAATGTTTACACCGTCAGAATCTCTGTCAAATCAATCATTCTACAAGCCATAAGGTGAACACAAGGCAGCTTAGCGTGAATATTTATCACAGCATTTTTTCTCCAGCTGGGAGACCCAGAGAGAAATTGAGTGGGTTGGGGGGATCTGGATGAGTCTCAGACACCACTGGTCTGATTTTGACGAAACTTGGAAACTCGTGCTGCCGTTTTGGCCTGATGGACGCGCTATAATGACAAGTCGAGATGTTTCAGTCCTTGAAAGGCCCTAACTACTACATCGCCGGTCCAGTTTTGATGAAATCTGAAGGGATGATGCATGCTTGTTACTGATTGGCCCAGGTGGTGCCTGCATCATTTATGGTGGATGACATGTTTCACTTGTCTTCTTATAAAGTCCCTGTAGTAACTAGTGGGTACTGTAAATATTGTGTTGTTTTTTTTTTGTAAATACTGTGTACTGTTGCCCTTTGCACATTCCCATTGAGCATTGCCACTTTTTCATTTCACTGCACACCTCGTGTGTATGTGACAAATAAAGACAAATAAAGCCACCGGTAGGCTTGTAGTGGGGAGCTGTCCTCACACTGGAGAACCCGGGTTCGAGCTCCCGGTAAGCATCCGCTCTGCTGGAGTGTCCTTGAGCAAGACCTTGAATCCCTACTTCCTCCCTGCAGAGGGGATGCGAGTGAAAAGAGAGCTTCCCTATGGGGATCAATAAAGTATCACATCTCTATTGTAGCGTAAACTCAGCGTAACACTCTAGGCTGCATATTTTGGGGGAAAAAGTTGAAGGGCTGCGGAGGAAACTTTAGTCTGTCAAGCCTCTTATATCTCCGTTTTTTAATATCTGTGAGACTCATATGCGTGTCTTCTGCTGGCCTTGGTTGGCCCCCGTAGAGGAAAGCAGACCTAAGCATTCAGCTGAGCCCCGAGGCTTGTTCTGACAGTGGGTGGGAGGTGGGTGGTCCGTCAGCACATTTATTCCTAGAGGAGCCCATTGCTCTGTTCTCGCAACTCAACCAGTTCATTGTCCTCCGCTGGCTTGGACCCTGTTAACAAAGCCTTCTGTTGGCTTGTCTTGTGGAGGTCCTGCTCTGGCCCCGCATTTTTTACAGTTTTTTTTTTTTTTTTTACTTCTATTTTGATTCTTCCAACCAGTGAAATTGGATTTGGGTTAGCTAGTTCACATTTGATTCCGTTTTTTTTCACTTTGAAATCAACCGGAGCGGGAAATTGTGATTAACTTGCTAATGATCGTTCACTCAATCATAGTTACAAGAAGTAGGCTGACTGGTTCCCAGGCCTTAGTCACAGCCATCGCTAACATTTGTTCCTAGGGATGCATTACACACACACACACACACACACACACACACACACACACACACACACTCACACACACACACACACACACACACACACACACACACACACACACACACACACACACACACACACACTTTCTCATTCTCTCTCTCTCTGTCATGTTTGTCTAATACAGTGTGTCTAATGCAGACATTCCATCCACTGTTGCACAGCGGACCCGCCTGCGCCGTTCCCACTGGCCCTGGAATTTCTGGAATATCGTGGAATTTTGAGAGGTTCCCTGAGTTTTCCCCACAATAACAGGGAATTTTCCAAATTGGTCACTTTCCAGGAACAGTTTACTATAGCAGAATGTATTTTCCAGCTTGTTCCACACATTAGTTTGAATTTGATATTGGTTTCAGCTGTTTCTGTCCACAACAAAACCAAATGTGGTGGAAGCCAGACTGTCTAGAGGCGTTCTTTGAGCTGAAAAACAATATAAACAAACCAGGGAGGAATAGAGTTTTAGGTCATGGGAAGGCTATAACTTCGTTACGGAAAAGTCATGGAAAAGTCATGGAATTTTAGAATTAGGCCCATAGTGGAAACGCTGGTGTGTGTGTGAGAGAGTTTTCTAGTCAACAGCTGTTCATCTGCTGAAAGCAATAGGAAAATGGTGTAGTGGAGGCACTATTCTATTCTATTCTATTCTATTCTATTCTATTCTATTCTATTCTTAAAGTCAGTAACTGACAGTTGACATTGACTTCCATGAGTAGCAAATGTTTCACCATGCTGAGACCAACCAAGCCACTGACGACGTGTTGTAACATTTGAGGTCAGAAAACATGCGTTTCTGCAGAACACTGACCAAGGGATTTTTAAAGTGGCAATGATGTACACACACCCTTTTACACACACACACACACACACACACACACACACACACACACACACACACACACCTCTCCCCGGTCCTTTTCCACCGGTGTGTGTGTATTTGCTGAGGCAGCAGGTCTGTGTGTGCTAGTGGCCAGCTTACAGCCCTAGCTGGTGATGCATGGAGGAATAAGAGCTCCAATAATGAGCGGAATCAGCCTTTAACATGGTAATGTGTCATTTAGGGCCTATCCATTTAGCTAACGACTCACTTCCTATTGAAACCTATTAGCAGTAATGGTAAATAGCGGCTCTCCTCTCAACTCACATCTGATCTGTTTCTTTCTTTTCTTTGTCTCTCTCTGTCTCTCCTCTCCTCTCTCATCCATCCTGTCCTCCTCTTCTTTTCTCCTCTCGTCTCCTCATCCACATCTTCTCCGCCACCTCTTTTTCTTAGTCTCACTCTCCTTTCCTTTCCTTTCCTTTCCTTTCCTTTCCTTTCCTTTCCTTTCCTTTCCTTTCCTTTCCTCCCCCCCCCCCCCATCCCCCCCCCCCCCCCAGCCCACAGGGGCCCATTCATAACATGTACCCATTACCCACCAAGCTATTAGGTTTGCTAACAGTGAGATCCATTGGGTGAAAATCAATGTCTATCCAGGGAGCAGTTTGTCTGTAGCACCACTGTAATGAATGCTATATACTCCAACACACACTGAACTACAGCAAAACACACACACACACACACTCTCTCTCTCTGTCACACACACACACACACTGAGCATCAGTGTAATGGATGCCGTGTTGTCAACTATACATCTGAAGATCAGTGAAAACAAACAGCAACATAAATGAGCGCTGCACTCTGCGCTGTAGTCAACCATTCACACTCTCTCTCTCTCCTTTTACCTCTTTATCCATATGTCTCTCTACCACTCTCCCGTTCTCTCTCCCACTGCTTCTATCAATTGAACTTTTCATTTTTCATTCATTTGTAAAAATCTGCAAATAAAAAAAGGCTTAATTCATAATTATGGATTACCGTGTGTAGATAAGTGACACAAAAAAAAAATCCTAATTGAATCCATTTTCAATTCAGGCTAAAGACACGGTACACTCTCTATCGCTCTCTCTCTCTCTCACACACACACTCGCACGCACACACTCAAGCCCTGTAATAGATCCTATATTGTCGAACACACACTTCAACTATATGGTCAATCTAACCTGAACATTTCCCTTGCCAGAGCAGTTAGCGGTAGCCTCGGGCCGGCTAATGGTAGATGTGTAGTCATCAGCGCGGCTCAATAATGATGAGTCAGCAACCTGTAGTTCAGCTCTGTCAAAACCCACAGCCATCACTTAATGCCTAAACCATTTCAAATTTTTTTTTGTTCGCTCGTTCGTTTTTGATTCTGTTTGAGTTACGAGTTTGAGTTTGCGTGGCGCACTCTGTGATGGGTGAGTGTCACGACCCTCGGGCCCCTCCAAGCGCGTTCAAAATCCAGCGTATATTTTCAGAGAGAAGAATCGGATCTTGTTGCATTTTAGAAATGCTCCTTAAACAAGTGGAAAGTACAAAACGAGGAGAGAAGAGAGATCACCTTTCAACTGGAGAACTCAAGAGGGCAAGTGTGGCAAGCGTCCACTCTGCTGAAGTGTCCTCGAGCAAGACACTGAAGCCTCATTGGAACATCATCGTTAGAGACCAGGACGTATCCACTTACCCATCTAGGCTTTTTGTGTTCATTTGTAAAGAAGATACTGGTTAACCTCCCAGTTGGGATTCCTGCTGTGATCCCCTTGTGATCACCCTGTGATCCAGTATAAGGGCGTAGGTTGGTACTGAGCAACAGAGAGCGGAAGACCCCACCCCCTTCAAGACCTCATAGCATCTCTGCTTTGGGTCTTATTCAGGTCTCATCACAGACTTGTGATCAATTGTTCATAAGCAGTATTTCGGCAAAGTTCATGATGGCTACAAAATACAAATCTAAGAACACAAAAGTAACACCTATTTCTAATCCATGTAACACACCATTGGGTCACGCAGCCTTTTACTCTTTCCTGTCATTAGATCTGCATGCAATCCTCTTATGGGCTTGTTAGTGAACATCTGTTCAATATTTTTGTTAACCTTTCGTGATGTTACCCTTGTCGATGTCTCTGCTGTCAGCAGACTGTGAAATGGTAAGAAATAATCTGAAGATCTTTGTAATACCGCCAGCCATTAAGCGAGCCTTGTAGCAACTCTTGCCAGCTAGCCTTATACCCTTCACGCCTACTGCTACAGAGGTTGTGGGTCCAATTCCCACGAGAAAACACCTGGGGCTAACTGTGTGTGTGTGTGTGTGTGTGTGTGGTGAATATTACTCATGACTATTGGCTGCTCCTCTAGAACATTCTTTGCTGATTGGTCCCCGTAGACATGCCCACTCAACACTTAAGCCAATCACGCGCTGTTTCCCCGCTTGTCCCGATGTCGCTCATAAATCGAGAGGAAAGAGAAGAGGAGGAAGGAATGAGAAGAAAAGAAAAGAGAAGAGGAGAAAGAGGAGAAGAAATGTGAGGGAGGAAGAAACTGGTGGAGGAAGAAAATAAAAGAGAGAGAGAAGAGAAAGAAGAATAGAATAGATAAGAGAGAGGAAGAAGAAAATGGTGATGAGATATTAACGCTGCAGCCTGTTTGTTAGGTTTGATCTCCGTGGTAACTGTCTCTTCCTGGAAGCTCATGCACGTCCATCTGGATTTCCAATTACCCACAATCCCCTGTGACACCGCCGGCCACGTCTCGGAACAATGTTATTTCCTGACCTGACAAATACACATGCACACACACACACACACACACACACACACACACACACACACACACACACACACACACACACACACGCCTCATCCTTCTCCATCTCATCCTTTCTCGGTCGTTACAGCCAAACAATCCAAAAGTAACTGAAAGCAAATCACTTTACATTATTGAGATTATTTTACAGGATTATTTTACTGATTACTAATTTAACACAGTTTATGAGTTACACAAATCATGACACACAATCACTCTCAAGAGGCATGTTGAAGTCGTGTCGCTCCAAACTAGACATGAATAAATAAACATCTAGGTTAATTCTAACCTCTAGTCAACGATCATTACAAGGCCAACAAGCTCCGGTAGAAACAAAACATCTCATTATATTTCCAGAAATTACTGATCCTGTTCTACTGATTCTATCCATCTGATGACCGGGAAGTTGTGACTGTAATCTGTTGGATCAGAGTAGATTACTGGGACTCATTTTGAAGAGTGAAAAGGCATTTTGACACAAAACGTTGTTATTCACATCTCCATAGAAGTTAATCACGGTTGTAGATGACAAGTAGATCATTTATTTCTAACAAATGACATTTGAAAGCGACTTTCTCATCCTGACTCCGACACCTGTCAGACATTCATACTGTACCTGTCATGCAACGATTGTACATGCATGTGTACCATCTGGAAGTAGTGATACATACAACTGTACATACATACGTTTTCCACATTTTTGTTACTTATTTGGCATTTATTGTTCAATTTTTCATTTTATTGTGACTTCAGTTGATATGTTGCTTTCTGATTGACGAATCACTGCTGCATCATTCTATTGCAGATGCTTTTTTTTAATTTTTTTTAAATTTTTTCTACTTTTAATACATGCGTAAAAGATAACCAACATTGTTTTATTTTTCCACGTTTTTTCGTAGTTCTTTGCAAAGCTTTTGTGTTTGCAGCAACCCAAATGCATCAAACATTAAGCTTGGTGAACCTCATGCGGGTGTGACTAGCCTAACTCTGCACATGTACCGCTAAATGTGCATGCAGGTGTACCATTTTCCCCACGTGTGTCGTGGTCGTGGTTTGAAGCCCATTTTCATGTTACGTGGTGGCTTCGACAATGGCTGTCGTATATCAGTACATGTCTAGCACTCTCTCTCTCTCAGAAATGCTAACACGACTGGAACATAAAGGACATTTACATGCACTAAAAGACTGAACTGTCATTCAGCCGTGGTTTTATCTCTTAAGATGCCCGTTTAGAAGCCATTAGTAAGTAGCAGTAGTAGGAGTATCGTTGTTGTACTAATGATAAATGTCCATTGTTGAATAAACTTAGATCGAGACAGAAGTCCTTTTAAATCAATCATGAATTACATGAGCACATTTATTAGCACACAGAAGACAATACAATACAATACAATCCTATATAATACAATACTGAGCGCTCAGGAGAGATACGCACACATGGGTAAAGCATACGGATCTCTGCCATAGAAGCCTCAGGGCAAAGTTTATATAGCTAAAGGAAACAATAAAGGGATGAATATGCAAAAGCGCTATCTACTAGGGGAAGGACTAGAAGCTGACGAAAAGCACTGACGCAACCAGTGAGGTCACAAGGTTGCACGGAGCAGATATCTGGGTACACGTGGCTTAAGGAAGTAATGGGGGAGGCTTTCTGGATGGTACCGGCCCTTGGGCGACTATGTTATGATCTGACCCGACCTGTGGCCTGCATTACCAGGCACCAGTCGTTCTCCCAACAGATAGATTAGGCACAGCCTGTCCTCCCAGCATATGATATGCCACTATTGACAAGACATGCACCCAGACACCTCGGCGCCTCACCCTGTGTGACTCAACATGCTAAGGCTTAAGAAAGAGCAGCATCTAAAGAAATATAGGGGATAACAAATATAGGGGATAACAGTAAACAAATCAAGATACCTAAGGTAACATACGTAAATTCTTCCACATCCATGGTCTGGCCATTTTACCATTTATTCTATTCTATTCTATTCTATTCTATTCTATTCTGTTCTGTTCTGTTCTGTGCTATTCTATTCTGTTCTGTTCTATTCTATTCTATTCTATTCTAGTCTATTCTATTCTATTCTATTCTGTTCTGTTCTGTTGTATTCTATTCTGTTCTGTTCTGTTCTGTTCTGTTCTGTTGTATTCTATTCTATTCTGTTCTGTTCTATTCTATTCTATTCTATTCTATTCTGTTCTGTTCTATTCTATTCTATTCTGTTCTGTTCTGTTCTATTCTATTCTATTCTGTTCTATTCTATTCTATGCTATTCTATTCTATTCTGTTCTGTTCTGTTGTATTCTATTCTGTTCTGTTCTGTTCTGTTCTGTTGTATTCTATTCTATTCTGTTCTGTTCTATTCTATTCTATTCTATTCTGTTCTGTTCTATTCTATTCTATTCTATTCTGTTCTGTTCTGTTCTGTTCTATTCTATTCTATTCTATTCTGTTCTGTTCTGTTCTGTTCTGTTCTATTCTATTCTATTCTATGCTATTCTATGCTATGCTTGTGAGCAGGATGTAGTGGTAGCAGCTATGGGGAGATTAGATCCTCCACCAGTGATAAATCTCTGTGGGACCAGAGGTCAAGTTGTTCTCTCCTGTAAATCTACTCACTGACATGTTTTCATTACCAACACTAACGCATCCCCAAGCTCGGTGTGTGTGTGTGTGTGTGTGTGTGGCTGTGGGTGTGTACATGTAGTGGCCTTGGCTGGAGGCTCCACTGAAGTACTAACCAAGGCTAGCACTGATGAGTTCCTACTTAAATCACACATCCACACCCACACCCACACACACACACACACACACACACACACACACACACACACACACACACACACACACACACACACACACACACACACACACACACACACACACACACACACGGTGTGTCTAAGGTGCATGTGGATGATTTAACAAAGTCCTCATCACTGCCTCATCAGGTTGGGACTGTGTGTGTGTGTGTGTGTGTGTGTGTGTGTGTGTGAGAGAGAGAGAGAGAGAGAGAGAGAGAGAGAGAGAGAGAGAGAGCAATTGGAGGGTAGATTTACCGCTGGCTGGGTTGCGCTGAACTAAATCACTTCGACCACTTATCCAGGAGTTATTGCGCATAAACATTCCCTCTCTGTCTCCCTCTCTCTCTCTTACTTGTATTTTTTCAAAACTTTTTATTCCTCTGCCCTGAGTATTTCACATTTTCTAGCTCATCAGTTGTACTTCTGTGTAGAAGGAAGGTTACTTTCAAATTAAAACTGTTACTGATTACTTGAGTGCCTGATTACTTCTACTGGATTTTTCAGTCATTGAACAGCCAATTTACCACTTTCAATTATTGTAATCCCGTTACCATAGTGGTTACCATAGTTACATGTCATTAGGTCATAAGCTAATGTAATGGGTACCGTAGTTACACGAGACCAGCACTCTAGAACACTGTGCTTACCATAGTTACAATGTAGCAACACTCTTGAACACTGTGGTTACCATAGTTACATAGGAACAGCACTCTAGAACACTGTAGTTAGCATACTTACATAGGAACAGCACTCTAGAACACTGTGGTTACCATAGTTACATGGTAACAACACTCTAGAACACTGTGGTTACCATAGTTACATAGGAACAGCACTCTAGAACACTGTGGTTACCATAGTTACATGGGACCAGTACTCTAACACTGTGGTTACCATAGTTACATAGGAACATCACTCTAGAACACATCTTACCATAGTTACATGGGACTGGTATTCATGAACACTGTGGTTACCATAGTTACATGGGACTGGTATTCATGAACACTGTGGTTACCATAGTTACATGAGACTGATATTCTAGAACACTGTGCTTACCATAGTTACATAGGAACAGCACTCTAGAACACTGTGGTTACCATAGTTACACAGGAACAGCACTCTAGAACACTGTGGTTACCATAGTTACACAGGAACAGCACTCTAGAACACTGTGCTTACCATAGTTACACAGGAACAGCACTCTAGAACACTGTGCTTACCATAGTTACACAGGAACAGCACTCTAGAACACTGTGCTTACCATAGTTACATAGGAACAGCACTCTAGAACACTGTGGTTACCATAGTTACACAGGAACAGCACTCTAGAACACTGCTTACCATAGTTACACAGGAACAGCACTCTAGAATACTGTGGTTACCATAGTTACACAGGAACAGCACTCTAGAACACTGTGGTTACCATAGTTACACAGGAACAGCACTCTAGAACACTACTACTGTTCTTTCTCTCTGAACTGTGTTTAGTAGATTAAGACACCATGTACTGAGTGTCTGAGATCTGAGATTTTCAGAGGCTGATCACAATAAAAATGGGTTAACTGACCTGACTGCCCTAACAGAACCAGTTTATTACCATGCTACTTATCCACACCAGAGAGGCATTTGCACAATCTTGCACTACTTCAGTGTTAAAGTGTCACTTCAGACTTTGCACACTGTGCGCCTTCACAGCCTGAAGGTCTGTTTTATAACACTCATAATTCATAATCATGTCATTCAGAAATAATGACATGCTGCTACAATTATAATTAGATAATGAATGTTAGTAGCGATGTATACTGTATGTAGCTTGCTGTCTATCATAGGACTTTGTCAAGTCAAGTTAAGTTTATTTGTCACATGTAGTGAATACAGCAGGTGTGTTCTGTACAGTGAAATGCTTAGATACAAGCCTTACCTACAGTGCAAAAGACACAAGAATCAAAAAATAAGTACAATAATAACAATAAAAATGAATATATATATACATAAAAGAGTATATATAAAGTGTATAAGTACAGGACAAAGTGTATGAGTACAGGCTGTCCAGGAGTTCGACGCCCCCTGGTCTGGAATGATTACCAAAACCTCCAGGAGACAGAGTCAATCCATTGAAATTGTGTTCTTCTGGTGTGTGTGTGTGTGTGTGTGTGTGTGTGTGTGTGTGTGTGTGGGGGGGGGGGGGGGGGGGGCGAGGGGGGGGGTGGATTAACTGTCTATAACTTTGCGGTTTTCCTGTTTAGTCTGAGATTGTGACCGTCTGGTAGAGGACAGCATCTACAAAAACCACCCACCCACACACATGCACACACACACACACACACTCACTCTCTCTCTTTCTGATGAGTGTGTGGCCGTCTGGGAGAGGACAGCATTTGGTCCGCTGTCATCTACATAAACAAACACACGCACAAAGAACACAAATCTTAACATATCAGAAATGGAGCCCGCTCAGGAGAAGACAACGTCTGTGACACTGAAGCTTAGCGATATTCAACAAGCTTGTTTCAAATGTCACTGGGCGTCCAGCAGATACCTCCAGACGGCCAGATATTTACCTTTTCCCCCCCTTTGTCTGATTATAGCCGACACTGACCCCCGTGTCTGGAAATTTGGCGGTAGGTACCAAAGCCGAGCTCTGATAAAGTATTGGAAAATGTCAAAAAATGTACGGATGATAATGGAAAAGAAAGAAACTGTTAAAAAATAGTTATTATTTCTTGAAAAGTTGTGCTTTGGGGGTATAGGGTTACTGGGGGATACCGACTGAAATGAAACACACATTTTCAGTTCACATGTGTTTCTTTGCAGGAATTTCTGTATTTCCCCTAGCCCAGGGTTGAGCAGTTATTTTGGAAATCCACCCCGCTGTCATGGTCCAGACACAAATTCAATTATGTCCTGAGTGAAAACTATGCCCTATTAGAGTTAACATTATATGTAATTATTTGATACTGCCATTAAAAACAATAGCATCTGTTTATTCAATTTCTAGCACAGAGAGAGAGAGAGAGAGAGTAGCAATCGAGTCTCTGATGAGCTGATGAGCACTGAAGTGCCCTTGCTCTAGTGTTGCACTGGTGTACTTTCTGATGTTGCTATGCGCAGCACAGCTGACAGGTGCTCATCGGTGAGCGAGGGATCTGTATCTTGACTTGCTGAACGTCTGCTCACACACAGGTCTGTTGATCCAGAAAGAACAGAACATCCTCTGAGCATGTCTCCTCATCTTTTGGAAGCGGTAGCACCTCAGCAGTGGCTCTGCCAGCAGTGCATCCGACCGCAGATTAACACGTTTCCTTCTGTTCTGAGGGGAGATCACGAGCGTGCCACTTTCCACTTTTCTTTTAGTAAACCCTCCAGAAATTGTCACAAAGGCTCACCGTGCGTAGGCCTGCAATAGAGATGCATATGGGTAGCGTTGATCAGCTAATGCGGCCCTTTCTTACACTGTGAGGAGGTGGGTGAGTGTCACTTTCTACTCTGAGAGAGAAGCTGTAGCTTTCGCATGGAGAACGTCTCAAGGCTTTACATCGCAAAAATCATGAGGCCAGTCATGTCAACAGCAAATGTCGCTTACTTCAGGAATGTTTTTTTCATTTTTTTTCATCTGACTAAACTCCTGAATCTCCTGTCTCAAGTGCCACACTCTTTGCAGCAGGTTTTTTTTTGCCCAAGCTGAGCCATCTGACAGCTGGGTGCAGCAACATTGCAACAAATTACTGTGATTTAATACTCTCACCCTGATGAAATTGACTATTTTTGTTACAACGCCAACCACATGGTTCATTTTCAGCACTGATGAACAAAGCACTTGCTGATGAATTATACCATGCAAAAAATGTCATGCAATTTAATTTCAGTCACTTGACTGGATCCTCTTCAAAAGGCCAACATTTCCCCCTGTCAAATTAGCACACCCTTCGGTTACAACACCAACTCATTTTTCCCAGTTCAGTCCCAACTTGTGTATGCATGCCTTCACCTCCTTGACTAAATCTTTACTGTTGTCGTCCCTTCCATTGATTTTCATTCACTTCCTTGGTCATTTCAAAACCTGTTCTTATCCCTCGTATGGATATCAGTAGTTGTTCTGTGTCATGCACAAAGAGAAATGGGTGAAATCTTTCAAGTTACATTTCAGCTGCAGCTCCAGATGTTGTGCCATGTCTTCAACACGCCTTGTCACTTTCTGCCTTGTCAAATGTCTCCTTCTGGTCCGGACAGACTACCGCTGCAGAGTCCACTAAGCATTCTTTCATGAATTCTCCCTTGGAGAACGTCTTGCTGTTTTCATGATTCAGGATTTCAGCACATAAGTGGTTTTGATAAATCCATCACTTGTTGCATGAAGCTTGCAAGAAATGTCTTCTCATCGGGCGACATGTTCTTGTATTTTGCTGCATGTTTTGTCTCGACACCTTCCTTGCACACTAAGCACACAGCTTTCCTTTCAACTTCAGTAAAGAAATATTTTGAAGTCCATTTTGAATCCTTGTTAAATAAATACCCTGACATGTTTGACAGCTTACAAGTTAGCTAGCTGTTTACGAAAACAACACCTTTCACCCGCTGTGGTCAGAAACACCAAGTACATTAAATGTACAGGAATGAGTCTAGGTGTTATTGATGCAGGGAGTTCCCAGTAGAAGGACAACGTGACCTTACGTATGGTGAACGAAAGGGCTGTGGCAGATATAATTTGCAGTACCTTTCTTCTAGGGAATGCAGGACTTTCACCTTCGATCATCAGGAAAGTCATTTCTCTCATGACATCCATGCATAGAGTGTTGAATCTACTATTAAGTACCATGGAGATTGGACTTCATATGCCATGTGTTGATACACACACCCTAACCTCATGATGAGTTGTTTTTTACATGTTCGAAATAAACTATCTATCTATCTGTCTATGATGGTTGATTATTTGCTATCACTTCTTAAATCAAGTTGCTGCTTTACTCTCTGAAATCTTTTTTTTTTGCCCATCTGCAAAACGGATTTTGAAAAAGCATTATTCAAAAGTTACTGAATGAATTCCTCTGAAGTACAGAGAACTTTTTTTTTTTTAAATAAAATTTTAAAAAAAATCAGTGGGATAATTTCACCTGAAGGTTTTGCTGCGGTGGCAGGGGGAAAATCCCTGACGTATCGTTCTCAATGCGGTGAAATTCATGGAGGTGCTTAAGAAAAAAATTACTATCACCAGACCTTCCCTGCTAATACCAATGCCATCCGGAGAGGGTTAATGACAGCGTTTGGAGTATTTACAGGAATTGAACCATAGCCATGACAGCTTTTTTTTATGATTTGATGCATTAATGTGACCAACAGCATTTGGATTAATATGAAATGTTACACTGACAGTATTAAATTAAAGCCATCCTCCTCATGACTGATGGGGATTTAATAGCTTATATCAATAGGGGATAGGTGCTCCTAATAGTTTGTAGACAGTGCAATATTATACAATGATGAATGATGATAATTATGTGACGCTGCATGATGTTCTCATTACATTGTGCCCTTTCTGCTAACAAGCAGTAACAATTCAGAAATATCTGCCCACTGAAAGATGTTTTTTATTGGTGTGGAAGAAGATTCATTTGCTTTTTTTTGCATGCACCGTTATTCATTGATTGATTGGCTCTAATAGTTTGATAGATGGATGAGAGTGACAGAAAGAGAGAGGAGGAGGGGTTGGGAGCATGTCAATATAAGTCCAGGAAATTAAGTTTAATTGAAAGAGAGACAAAAGGGAGATGAGGGATGTATGCATCTTCTAAGCAACCCAGCATTTCTTCCCCTCTCTCTCTGTCTCTTTTTCTCTCTCTCTGTCTCTTTTTCTCTCTCTCTGTCTCGAAGGTATTTTCTTTGTGCATTCAGTCATTCATCGCTGTGTTTCAATTCAGGATGACTGTCTGTCTGCTTGTGTTTTCTTTGGACTGCCATTCTCGCGCGCGCACACACACACACACACACACACACACACACACACACACAGCATCAGGAAGTCCAACTGAGAGCAGGATGTTGACTTAGTTTTCATTTCAACTTTCCCCGAAACTCGGAAACTCGGAAACTCGGAGGTCAACAGAAGAGACGCCGACAAGACGCAAACTAACTAACTCTTATTGAGCCGGGCAGGTACAGGAAATAACTTCAACTCTAAGAACGCATTCTCATTCACGGCCATGGCCTGGCAAGATTCATATGCGGCAAAGCCTTGATGCCCCAAGGAGACAGGCAAACAGAGACGGAAAGAGAGAGACATGTCGACCAAACAAAACAAAACTGTGACTTGATATAGGATGTACTTTCTTCACCCTTTTGGCCGGCTTGTAACTTGCTTGCTCTACGAGGTGTTTTGTGACATCCTTCTTAAAATGAACTTGAAACCTGATAGACGTGCACATATTCACTGAGATACTTTAGGAGACTTCACACACACTTGCAGCGTTCTGTAATTTGATTTCGTAAAAGTATACTCGTTTAAGTACATTGTTTGTTTTTTTCAGCTTTCCTGTGACTGCACACGTTTGTAGCTAACGGCATACAAAGGTGGTTTTTTGAAACCAGTGTGATCTGGGTGTCAATTCACTAAACTCTAACATATGGCAACATAAGTCCCTGTATCTAATATAATTGACTTTCCAAACCTGCTTATATCCATTACAGTTCTGGGGACAAGGGAAGCAATAGCTGATGACTGAGAAAACATTATTATTTGGTCAATGTGATAAATGATGTAGACGTAGGTCATCAAACTATCTGCCCTGGTCCCGGATGTTTCCCTGCTGTGACTTCTTAGATACGGCTTCCAAATAAATGAATGTCTGGTCGTTTTTTGCTTGATCTTTGCTCTTCATCATAATGATAAAGACGACTGTCACATTTGGACACCCGTGCGCTGCGCTTGCATCTCTCTCTGTTGTTTGTCCTCAGTGCAATCCGAGCCCCCAGAATGCATTGAGAAGAACTCAAACAAACTCGGAGGAAAGCTTGGTACTCGAGCTAGCGAAATTTGGCTTTCATGTTCAATGCGTGAGCTGAATTTCCCGACCAAGAAAGTTGACTATTTATATGAGAATTAGCGAGAAAAGTCATTTTTCATTATTGACGTATTCTGTTGACATAAACTGTTTATCAAAGAGTTTTCGTCTATAATTTGCTATCCCATACACCAGCGCTCAGAGTAATGTTTTTGTCACTTCTGACTGTTTTGACACTTACAGAAATCCAAAGTATCCATCACCCGTTGGCCACTGGAGCCGATGGCTACTGGGCGCTAATCCGTTACTGTCTGTCAAAACGTCCTCCATCGGAATGAATGGCTCCGTCCACCCAGCGCAGCGTGGATATGTGAATGCGGCGCTAGGGGACGGTACGGCAAATTACCACACCTCGCTGAAACCTAACGCCCATGAACCGTATCCTCGGTGGTTCCATGTAAAAAAAAAAAAAAAAAAGTTTCCACACCGCTTGAAATGTGGCTCGGATGATATCATGGCATCAGATGGTTTGTTAAAAATGTCCACCCGATGCACTTTACCAACCATTAGAAAACTTAATTTATCCAACCTGTCAACACACACACCGTTGCCATAGAAATGACACGCAGCAACCAGTTGATGTTGACAGCTGTGTGTGTGTGTGTGTGTGTGTGTGTGTGTGTGACAGAGAGAGGGTGGATGCTAATATCAAACCTTTTGGCTAGGTGTGAGCTTTGCAGATCTTTATTCATCAATAAAGCTGCAGGCGCAGGCGCCAGGACAAGGTGACCACCCACGTTTTTTCTTGTGTGCGTGAGCTTTGCTGAACTTTTTTATGAAATTTCCATCATTCATGGATTCAATTCAATTTCCTGAATTTAATCAATTCAGGAAATTAAACTTCCACAGTCAGTCACTGAAAAACTTGTTCACGTGTTCATATTAAAGGAATAATCCAGGATAATGGAGAATGACCCATCTATCACTCGCTAATGAAGCACAGTGTCTGCTCGTCATGAATTGATTACATTGGAACTGAGCTGACCTGAGAGCTGCTGTGAATCACTGTTCTTTAAAACAAGATCATTCGGACCAAAGGTTTCTCCCTGATGTTCCACGGACTTCCACTCTGCACCATATTATCTATCTCTCCATCTCTCCATCTCTCTATCTATCTATCTATCTATCTATCTATCTATCTATCTATCTATCTATCTATCTATCTATCTATCTATCTATCTCTCTATCTATCTATCTATCTCTCTCTCTCTCTCTCTATCTATCTATCTATCTATCTATCTATCTATCTATCTATCTATCTATCTATCTATCTCTCTATCTATCTATCTATCTATCTATCTATCTATCTATCTATCTATCTATCTATCTATCTATCTGAAAACGTTTGCACTGAAAACTGGTTCTGTCAAATGGGAAGTTCATCTGAGTGAGGGTGTGTAGCCTATGTATGTATGCGTACATACATCTTTGTGTGTATGTGTGTGTGTGTGTGTGTGTGTCAGACTAACTGTCTTTAACTCTGTGTGCATATGGATTTATGTACTGTATGTGTGTGTGTGCACATGTATCTGACAATGCATCTATGTGTGTACACTTCTGCATCTGTATGTATGCATACCTGTGTTTGCGTCTCTGTGTATATACATCTGTATTTGTATGTGTGTGTGTGTGTGAGTGTGTGTGTGTGTTTAGAGGATTATCGCTGTCTCATCCCTCATTCCTCTCCTGGCCCTGACCCTTTTAAACAACACTCTGTCTTTCTCTGGGAATCCCTCCATCCATCTCACCCTCTCCATCAATCTATCTTCCTCTCTTTTTCTCCCTCCATCCATCTCTCTCTCTCCCCTCGACTCCCCAGGAGAGAGAGGAGGAGAGAGAGAGAGAGAGAGAGAGAGAGAGAGAGAGAGAGGTACACAGAGACAGACAGAGAGAGAGATGATCCTGTCCTTTCCAACCTTCTTCTTATTCCATCAAGCATACATCTAGCCTCAGAACTCGACAATAACACATCCATCACGCACACACACACACACAAGCACACACACACACACACACTCAGCGTGGCAGTGAAGCCCCATATTCTCTCATGACAAGAAAAGAGCAGATAAGATGTTAGTCCATATTATCCATATTACCACATTTTCTGTTGATGGAGTTTCTGTAGGTGGCGCTCTTTTCTTTGCCTGTTCAGCCATGGTGACTATCGCTGCTCATGCTAACCACCTTCTTCTAGTTATTCCAAACAAACTGGAAATGAAAACACATCACTTCCTGTGCACCAGATCTACCTAACACTGGGTGTTTAGAACAGAAAATGGAAAAGCTTTCATGAAGTGAGGTTGAATCACGACTGTGTATCAATCGGCGATAGAGAGCAGCAACATGGACTTTTATTTTTATGAAAATGTAGCTGGAAACAGGAAGTGAAATGAGACGGAGGATAAAATGAATCCTAGACTTTACCTTCGCATATAATCGCTGCAAGGCTGTTGAAATGAGTCCTTGGGCAAAGCGGTGCCCCAACACATACCCAGCTTTTATAGCGTACACTTATACACTTATGGCAGCATTATATTTTAGAACCTGTATGGTGGTAAGTGCTCTGGGACGGTCTGGTTAATAGAGCGTAGACAGAGGATGGAAAGGCCAACAGACAGACAGACAGACAGACAGCTAGGATACCATGATTATCAGAGCATAGAGAAAGAATTGGAAGGTGATGAACTTCAATAGGTGTGTGCGTGTGTGTGTGTGTGTGTGTGTGTGTGTGTGTGTGCGCGCGTGCAGCCCTAGGCAGCCTGTCACTGTGTCCTTGTCTTTCAGTCTTTCAGTGTATCTGCGATCTGAACCCAGTCCTCTCCATTCTCTCCGGTTTTATCTCCTCTTATTGTTGAGCATGAAAGGCGGAGAAAAACAACAACTTTATCTGCAGCCTCTGTCAGCGTCATAAACACGATATGATTCTGCCCAGCAAACATTTTGACATTGGATAGATAGTCGATAGGACGACCTGCACCGGCGTCCTGAATAAAGAACCAAGATGAAAGCTGAGACGACGTCTAGTCGTCCAGAGCTGCATCATTTTATGAACTCAGGACCTAAATATCTTTCTGATAGCAGTTAAAAATAGTTTTAAAGTTAATTTTTACCATGTCATAATATAGGGGTGGGCGATATGACTAAAAATCAATATCGTGATTATTTCAAACTTTTACCTCGATTACGATTAATGAACGATTATTTTATTTGTTTTGTTTTATTTTGAAATTTGTTTTATTTTGAAATTGACCGGATGCTCTATGCCGTTCTTGTGTCTGACTTCCTGCCCGGCTTGACACATTCGCTCGCGGCTCTCAAAAACCAAACGGTCCAAACCCGGTGTTACTGGACGGGGCGGAGGGACGTGACTGAATACCACGTAGTATTTTTTAAGGGGACAGTTCATGAACGCAGTATTGGGGAAAGTATTTGGCCCGTTCATTCACGGGAAAGTGATGTTACATCTGATGCGCGCGCACACACACACACACACACACACACACACACACACACACACACACTGGTTACTTTGCTAACTGGCGCTTCTAGACGTTCCTCGTTCTTGTAGCCTAAATAACAATGGAAATCAACGATTTGGGAAATTTGCCACGATTACATAATTAAATCGCGATTACGATTATCAACACGATTATCGCCCACCCCTACCATAATATCATATATATTAAATTTGGCCACTTCTTGCACGTTGCTGGGTACCAACGGCTCATTTGCGCTGTCTAAACTGAGCTGTGCATTCACGCTATTTTGTTGCGGTCGTGCCATTACACCGTCCATAAAACCTGAAAGGTTTCAGACAGACGGACACGGTTTGGGTAACTCTGTGTATTCACAATATAAAGTGCAATAGCGTGAATGAATAATAGTATAAATGCACCCTTTCTGAAATAGCTGACCCTTCACTGATTCAGGGAATGGAACCATCTCGGGGAAGGAAAACAAAAAGGAGGAATGGAACCTGGACCAGGAACAAAAGTGATTTCTAACTTTTTAAAACTTGTTCAACCGGGGGAAGGTCGTCTGAGCGAGCATGCTTAGGCTGAATTGTTCGTCTTTCCCCACCCCGATTTTCCCTGCTGGTTTGGGATTCAACCCAAATCCAATCAGTTCAGAACATTTAGTATATAAATCGGAACAAATGGAGCAGAAATGAATAATAACTGGTCTGGAATCCCTAGTTGACGTTGCAAACTTGATAAAATTGACAGGAAGCTCATGATATTAGCTGTCTAAAAACAAGGTAAAATGACAGCATTGACTAGCTGTGAAAAGTATTTGATTGTAAGTTGGAGAGAGACTTGTGGCCTTGTGGTAGGTGCATAGGTGGGTAGATCCAATAGTTTAACACACATTTCCTCACACCTTCACCTAGCCGTCTTTTTGGCTATTGCCTCTCTACAAATGGAAATGAATGCTGGCTGGCTACTTAAAGGAGGCGCCACAACATGGAGATGAAAGCAAACTATTACAATGCAAGTTAAAGTAAATGTACCGTTAAACTGCGTCTTATAAAAAAAGAATGATGGGAACTGAGCCTTGTGGTTACCTTCAATTTGTCAAAGTGGGGGTCCATAATATGTTGCCAATATGTTCCCAATATCCCCTCAATGTTATCATGCACTGTAGTGAACTAGCCGGCTCCTGGACATACAGAGGTGTAACAGTGGTGTATTCCTTTAAGAAACACTGTGCTGTGGAAAACTGGGCTCAGTGGTGTATCATTGGTGAGAGAAGTTGAGAGAATGTGTGTGTGTATGTGTGTGTGTGTGTGTGTGTGTGTGTGTGTGTGTGTGTGTGTGTGTGTGTGAGAGAGAGAGAGAGAGAGAGAGAGAGAGAATTTGGGTCTCTCAGATGTTCTTCACAGTTCATCAGTGTTGACATCTGGCCAAACAGCTGGACTCATCTGGACACACACACTCTCTCTCTCTCTCTCTCTCTCTCTCTCTCTCTCTCTCCCCCCCTCACAAGTAACCCTTCTTCCCCGTAGTTTTCTTTCTTGTTTTCTTTCTTTTCCTCTCCTTCTATCTCCATTTCTTCTCTACTTCCTCTCTACCTCCTGTGTGTATAGTTATCAGTGTGTCTGCGTGTGTGTCTGCGTGTGTATTTATGTCAGTTTATGTGTTTGTGTCAGTGTTGTTTCACTGTAAAGCTGTTGACCTTAAACCAAGACTGGGATATGTGATGTAACATAGTGTGTGTGTGTGTGTGTGTGTGTGTGTGTGTGTGTGTGTGTGTGTGTGTCTGTGTGCGAGGGTTTGTAGCTGCATCCCTGTGTGTACAGTATGTATCTGTGTTTCTGCCAGACAGGAAATGTGAACCATGTGTCCAGTACTTAACGTAACGCAAGATCAACAAGCTTGTCATTCAGTGTGAGACAAACATGCTTTTACTATGGGAGCGATGCAGACAACAAACACACTGAAAAAGTACAGATTGTTTCCAGTCCAAAAGCCATAGAGACATAATTCATGATTTTATTTCATGTACCTTATTTGAGTGATTTCAGCTCTCCGGCTCCATAGTTGATCAACTGCCTTCATCTCGCCTAGGGAGAATACAGCGATGCTAGGCTACTTGACTTGCTAGCTAATGTTAGCAAACATAGCGTATAGCATATTGCATTCATATATAGAAGCACTGCTTATACAACGACGTGATTTATTATAAAATGCTAGAGTGTTGTATTATCTCGTGGTCATCAAAAGATGTAGCTACATTTATCACTTTAAAATGTATCACTGTATCCCAGCAGTCCATGTAGGCTAATAGACAAAGTACGTTCATCTGTCGTATGATGTCATTTCACTTCATTTTCATATGAGAAGAGGATATTTAATGACTTTTCTGTTGTATACAAAATAAATTTGGTGACGTATTAAAAGCCCCTCCCTACCTCTCCTCCAGCAAAAATTGTGTAATTCAAAACCCAATTTTCCACCATTAAGTTAACAAATTAACTCTAGTGCTCCAGCAGTAAAACCAAATCCATGAGAAATTAAAAACACGCTTGAGCAACAGAATGCAAATGAATAGTCCTTTGATGAAGTAGCTTACACAGAGTCTGCACAGTTGAAAGCCAGCCAAAAACATCCTCTCTGTGCTGCTTCTTCTGTCCAAAGATGAGGAGAAAATGAGGTTAACTGCATTACACCACACCATAAATGCATCCAGATTAATGAACTTGGCAAGTATAAAGCACCTGCCCTCATGTTGTAGGCTAACTCATTACCTCAGTGCAACACACAGGCTAATGTTGGAGCAAAATCAAATGGAGAAACTGACTGATCTTAATAATACATTAATATAAAATCAAACGTGCAAGTTCGTCATACATCTTATGTATTTTTGCAATGTTATATACAGGTAAGCAAAATAAATACAGGAGAGAAACCTGATCAGTTTGGTGTTACCATGCAGAAAAACAGTATGCTGTGATCTAAGGAGACCTCAGAGGAGCTCAGGAAGAGAGTAGTGGGTGATCAGTCTGGGGAAGGTTAGAAAGTCAGAGCAAAAAGATTGGGGCTCCATCAGCCCACTGCAAAACAAATAACAGACAGACTCTGCCTAGAAGTGGATGTCATTTTAAAGTAAAAAATCAACAACCCAAGAATAACAACCAGAGATCTACAAGCCTCCATTGCTGTGTCTGTCCTTGTGCATCCGCCAGGAATAAGAAGAACACTGAATAGAAATTGCCTTCATGTAAGGGAAGCCAGGAAGAGCCTCTACTGTCAAAACAGATCAAAGCTGCCCGCCTTCAGTTAACTGTTTGATCGCAAACATCTATCTATCTGTCTGTTCTACCCTTCATTTATCCATCTGTCTGTCTGTCTACCATTTTTCCAGGTCTGTTCCCAGCTGTTTTAAACCTGGCGTCCATGTCAGACATATCGGCCAACGCTACCTGTGGTTCAACAGGCCCTGAGATGTTCTGTAAGCTGGTAGAACATGTGCCGGGACAGCCGGTCAAAAACCCACAGTGTCGCGTCTGTAACCAAAGGAGTACCAAACCGCTTGGTAAGAAAGACACACACGCACACGCACACGCACACGCACACGCACACGCACACGCACACGCACACGCACACGCACACGCACACGCACACGCACACGCACACACACACACACACACACACACACGCAGAGGAGTCTTAGGTGTGGTGATTAGGGGAACATTTAATCATGGTAGATTAGTTAGACAGATCCTGATTGGCCAGATGTTAACCAATCATTTTGTCTGAAATGATAATTACCCAATGTACTGAGGAATCAATCACAACAGGACAAAATGACTTTACAAAATAAGCCTGTACTGATTTTTCAGTCAGCTACGCAACCAGTCAGTCAACCAGTCAGCTACCCAGTCAGTCAGTCAGTCAGTCAGTCAGCTACCCAGTCAGTCAGTCAGTCAGCTACCCAGTCAGTCAACCAGTCAGCTACCCAGTCAGTCAGTCAGTCAGTCAGTCAGTCAGCTACCCAGTCAGTCAATCAGCTACCCAGTCAGTCAACCAGTCAGCTACCCAGTCAGTCAGTCAGTCAGTCGGTCAGCTACCCAGTCAGTCAACCAGTCAGCTACCCAGTCAGTCAGTCAGCTACCCAGTCAGTCAATCAGTCAGCTACCCAGTCAGTCAGTCAGTCAGCTACCCAGTCAGTCAGTCAACCAGTCAGCTACCCAGTCAGTCAATCAGTCAGCTACCCAGTCAGTCAGTCAATCAACCAGTCAGTCAGTCAGTCAATCAGTCAGCTACCCAGTCAGTCAGTCAGTCAGTCAACCAGTCAGTCAGTCAGTCAGTCAATCAGTCAGCTACCCAGTCAGTCAATCAGTCAGCTACCCAGTCAGTCAGTCAGTCAACCAGTCAGTCAGTCAGTCAGTCAATCAGTCAGCTACCCAGTCAGTCAGTCAGTCAGTCAGTCAGTAAGTCAGTAAGTCAACCAGTCAGCTACCCAGTTCGTCAGTCAGTCAGTCAGTCAGTCAGTCAGCTACCCAGTCAGTCATTCAGATGCAATTTCAGCTCCATATTTATGGTATGTTTATATTATTTATATATAGTTATATTTATAACTATTGAATTCCTGTGAACAGGCGACAAATGAATGTCTTGCTCTTCACATTATTGGATTTACTCACTTTTCTGACTGACTGACTAACTGACTTTCTGACTGATCTACTGACTGAAAGAAAGACAAGTTGAAATACAGAAGAGAGATAGGTTGAGGAGCAAGAGACTGTGGCAAAGAGGAGAGGAGAGGGAGAAAAAGGGGGACACAAAGGAGAGGAATGGGAGAGAAAAAAGTGGGCTGGAGGAGAAGGAGAAGGGAAACAGACTGAAAAAGCACTTGAGGAAAGGAAAGTAAGAGATAATAAAGGACAGGAGATCAGAGGAGAAGAGAAGAAAAGATGATAAGGACGAGAGGGACGGATGAGAATATGAGAACAGAAAGAGGTGGAGAGGAGGAAGTGAGCAATTCGTAGGGGGGATAGAAGACAGGGGAGATGAGGGGGAAGAGGAGGGGGAAGAGTAGTAGATGCCTAGCGTGATTTCCCACCCTCCATGAAAAAAAGTCAGAGCTCTTCCATGACCTCCATGTTGTTCCTCCCTGGTTTGTTCATGATATTTTTCAGCTCAGAAAAGGCGCAGACACAAAATGGTACAAAGTTGGTTGTACCATTTTTAATTGTAGCATTAAAATATCTCAGCTTTCAAAATGTCACTCCACGTCTTTTCCAAGACCCGCTTCCTGTACAAACCAGTGCTGTTAGATTTTCAAAATCACTCAAGGAAGTGTTATAATTATAGTTACATTTGTAATTATATTTGCCCGCTTCCATTGACAGATTGGCTGGCTTTCTTTTGGGGTCCCAAAAAAGAGAAACAGGGAGGACAAAAAATGTTAATGTTTAAAAAACATCGATGGGATTTCTTCTGTTTTTTTTCCCTCCACAGAATGTCAGTTCTTTTTGGACATCCTCTGTTCATTTTTAATGGGAGATTTCTGTTTGTCCGATTTTCCCTGCTTTTTTGTGTCTCTGATCACATCTTAGAAAGGAAAAGAGAGTAAAAAGGAAGGCTGTTGAAAAGGGAAGAGTGAAGAAGAGGAGCTTTGCTAAACCACATATCTGTATATCTTCTATCTTCTTATCTAGTTGTCATGATTTTTAATGAGTAGGAAATGTCAGACATAAGCAGCCTGATGACTGACAGCTGCCAGTCATGCTGAAACACCACAGATGCTTTTAGAATACATATACACACACACACACACACACACACACACACACACACACACACACACACACACACACACACACACACACACACGCAGTACAGATAAATACCCTGCTTAGTGAGCTGTATCTGCCCGTTCCAATAAAGCTATAGCGTTCCATTGGAGTGTGTCTTCAGTGTTTTCAGACATTTTTTGGGATTCAGAAATATAAAATAAACTAAAAATGGAAGGAAATGAAAGAAAATGTATTGTTCTTCCTTTTGCAATTTTAAAAAACGTGGTCTGTAATTTTGGTGAATGCCTTTGATAGCTGAAATGCCAGGGTTTGAATTTGAATTTGAAGAGAGTAATATTTTTCTGCTGTAATAGTTTCTCGTCAGACCAAAGCTGGAGGACATGTTGAGGACTGAATTTTAGATAATGAAAGTTTGAATAGAATAAATGTGGTTTGACTGAAAAAATGTTCTCACTAAGGTTTTTAATGACAAGGGACATTTTTATTCTCAGCGCCAACTCAGTTCCAGGAGGCATTATGTTTGTATTTGGACATTCACGGTTTTTATTTATTTCACTACAAAAAGTATCCATTTTAGTCTTAATTAAGTAGTCTTAACATTTCCTTTTAAATAAAATAAAATGAAGTGTGTGTGTGTGTGTGTGTGTGTGTGTGTTTGTACAGAGAGTCACCCTATAGAATATGCCATAGATGGGACCAATCGTTGGTGGCAGAGCCCGTCTATTAAGAACGGCATGGATTACCACTATGTGACTGTCACACTGGACTTGAAACAGGTACACACACACACACACACACACACACACACACACACACACACACACACACACATACAAATACATACATCACATAATACATATACACGCATCACATCCACTATCTCTTAACAGTGAGTTTTGCTGATGGTTGCACAGCAAGATGTGGGTACAGGAAGACATGAGCGTACAGGGAGAAGGGAGGGTGCAGAAGGAAGGGAGGGTACAGGATGATGGGAGGGTACAAGAAAAAGGGAGGGTACAAGACGAAGGGTACAGGAGGAAGGGAGAGTACAGGAAATGGCAAGAAGTGAGGGTACAGGAGAATTGGGGTACAGGAGGGAGTGGTTACAGGAAGAAATGAGGGTACAGGAGGAAGTGAGGGTACAGGAGGAATTGAGGGGTACAGGAGGGAGTGGGTACAGGAAGAAATGAGGGTACAGGAGGAAGTGGGTACAGGAGGGAGTGAGGGTACAGGAAGGAAATGAGGGTACAGGAGGAAGTGGGTACAGGAGGAAGTGAGGGTACAGGAGAAAGTGGGTACAGGAAGAAGTGATGGTACAGAAGGAAGTGAGGGTACAGGAAGAGGTGAGGGTACAGGAGGGAGTGAGGGTACAGGAGGGAGTGAGGGTACAGGAAGAAGTGAGGGTACAGAAGGAAGTGAGGGTACAGGAGGAAGTGAGGGTACAGGAAGAAGTGAGGGTACAGAAGGAAGTGAGGGTACAGAAAAGGGTTCTCATCATTGCCAGTAATGTTAAGATGCACACGTTGCGTCACCTTCGACTCATGCCATCACTCATTTTGTGTTTTACTGAAACCTATTGCAGAGTACAAGTGTTGTCATTGACACCCCTTGCTGTTTCTGTTGTCAGCCGACTGCATCATGAAAACCTTTCTTGACTTAGAGTCACAAAATGCTAATCGACCAATAAGACCACCTTCAAGTGGATGTTAATGGTCATGCATTTGTTTCTCAAAAAACAACAAGAAAAAATGTGACAGGGGACAAGAAAAATATGTAGCACTTGTAGTAATTGTCAGAATGGGCGAAGGAGAGATTACGACAGCTTCAATAGGACGAGACAGGAAACGTCAATTTCTCCTAATTTCATGTCTGCTTTCTCCTTTTTTCCCAGTAAGGGTGTCAGTTCAGTAAACCCTAAGCTATGGCAAAATCCCTGCATTCAATATAAATTGCCACCACAACTTCCTAACCCTCATATCAAGTAAATATCTAGGGACAAGATCGCAGATTGATATTTTCTCTCCATTATAATGATAAAAACTACAAAACTAGTCACTAGGCTGAGGTATGGTTAGTGCCAAAACCTGTCGATGGGCAAAACAATTGTTGCAACCTTGCAGCTCCTTCAAGTCGAATGAATCAAAAAGAACCAAAGGAATGAGAAGAGTTTATCTATTTTGAACAATTGATGTTACAAAACAATGCATTGCTGCAATAGCCTGCAACGTATGCAACTGACGTCCATACTATCCAGTTGCGTCCTCCCCCCTCCGTTTCTGTTCCAGTGGTGAAGGTGAGCACCTTCCTCGGCTGCCAGGTGCTCAGTCCATCAAGGCGGTCCTAACACTTACTGCCACGGCGTTGCCTTGCTGTCAGGGTTGTGCTCCCGTGCACGCTCGTCTTTCTAGAATTACCCACCAGCCAGCTGAGCAGGGCTTGATGTCCGGGTGTGTCCACGAGAGCCACATCACCCCTAGGGACCGCTGCAGCTCTGAGATCCCCCGCCATGCCAGGCACCCGGCTACCACTTGAAGATTTAGTTTCCAAAATCTCTAGGATTCACTGTGTTCAAATGTGGTTTTGGCAAGCAAGGGGTTAAGTTACCTAGTGTCATTTTAAAAGTACTAGAATTAGTTTAAACTTGCTATCAATCATCTTATAAGAGTCGGTGTCACTCTTTTAATAGTGAGCATTTTGGAATAAAACTCTTCATTTGGAGGACCCGGCAGGGGTCTTGGCAATGGAGCGGGGGAAGATTTACTTTAGTTTTGTTTTGTTCAGAAGCACTCTAGAACAGACATCATAGGAATAAAATGAGTGGGAGAGGCTGATGTTTTATGAAAAGAAGCTATAGTCAACTAATTACACTAAAGGATAAAAACAATGAAGAGATTAGGAATAAATAGCTTTTATAATGAATAACGAAGAAAAACAGGCAGAGGAATGAAAGACAAAACCTCAATTAAACAAACTACCTTAAACTACTCAGGACATTAGATCTATAAATGTAATGTATATCTATCAATTGGGTAAAATTGGGTTTTATTATGGGGTCTCAGCAGACTCAGTCTCATATCATTGCAGTTGTAACACCATGGGTTTGAATCTGGGTCAAGATCTTTGTCATCCTCTCTCTACCTCTCCCAGCGCTCCTGTCTCTCTCTACTATATACTGTTGAATAAAGCAGAAAAGCCTTAAACTCCACCTGAAACTAAAAGGGAGAGAGAGATAGAAGAGTGGGACTGGGGGGAAATGACAAAGAGAGACAGAGAGAGAGAGAGAGAGAGAGAGAGGGGGAGATGAGGCAGACAAATGAAGAAATCATAAGAAATAATAAGATAACAATACTTCCATGTGTATGTTCTACTCCATGTAAGGAAACTGAATTGAGCTGACAAATGAGAGAGACTGAGAGTGGACAGGTGAGTGGACAGGAAGTGGAGTGGCAGCCATCTTGACATGTTAATGACTTCAGGCCCATCAATCACACCTGCCACCACTGTGGTCTGGCTGTTGAATATACAGTATATACACTCCTACAGGTAGGAGTGTATATACTGTATATTCTATATAGGAGTCTCTCTCTCTCTCTCTCTTCTCTCTCTCTCTCTCTCTCTCTCGCTCTCTCTCGCTCTCTCTCTCTCTCTCACACACACACACACACACACACATAGACACAAACCCTTACAGAGCCCAAGACAAAAATAGAATGATTGACAGGCAGATGAAAGAAAAAAAAATGCCAGAGTACAAGACAAGTATGAAAAAAAAAAATTCTTCCTCGTGCATTAAACACCATTTGTCACAAGCTGGTTCTTTAAAAGCTTTTTAATGATTAGGGACATTTTTATTCTCGGTGACCACCAACTGTGCCAACTCAATTCCGGGAGGCATCTTCTGATTGTGTTTGTATTTGGACATTCACGGTTTTTTAAACTGCATATTTACTTCACTACAAAAAGTATCCATCTTACACAGTAAATTAGTCTTAGTTGGAGTCTTAACATTGCCTTTTAAATTCAATTCAATTAAATAAATTGAAATGAAAATTTCCGAGTGAGAGTGAGAATTCATTACGTAGCAAAAGATGATGTTTTGAATATGGCAATTTGTAACGATGTGCCAATGTTTTGCTTCTGTTTTGCACTTAGCATAGCATTGTGTCACGAAGTCATCTGCAAAAGACATTAGATACAGTAGATACAGCAAAGAAAAGAGAAATTAATCCGCCACAACGTAACGAGCACGTCTCCTCATTTACCTTTTAGCGGATTCCCTCTTCGTTTTCTGTACTGTCAGTTTTAGTAAATGCGATACTGCCCCCTAGTGTATGCGTTGAATCGCAGATGCAGAAGATCGCAGATAAATCAGGCTTTAACGTCCGGTTATGGAGAGAAACGAGAAAGACGGGATGCTACGTAACAATGACCAAAACACAGGCTCTACCCTCCCTTCTTCTTTTTGGGTGAGCACCTATGTAGCTGTTCGTTGAATTCAGCCCACGACACCCCCAAAGGGCTCAGCAGGACGTTCTGCTTTCCAGAGCTGTACTCATCTACACCACCCTGTACCTTGTTCACAGCATGCACTGGTTTCTAACCTTGCTGTTGGGTATATGGCATGTGCCTATGATCAATGGATGAGCATTTCAAATGGGCAATAATCAATCAAACAGTATCAATCAATCAAACTTAAACATGTCAGCCAATCCTGTGTCCTGCACACTTTGGACTGTGGGAAGAAAATACCACAAACAATGTGCTTCACCATTAAATAGGCAATATATTGTCCAGTGTAAAACATTTAAAACATGAAAAATAAAATGTAAGCCCTATAGAAGCTTTATTGATCCACGGAGGGTTGACTGAGTGTGAATTGCTCCACAGTCCGCTGCCTCCTACTGCTGGCCACTGAGCAGCGGCGGGAGGGGTCAGTGTCTTGCTCAAGGGCAGATGGGTGCTAATTGTTGAGAGACAGGAAAGCCTCCCTGTGTTCATCTTCCCTGAACCGACAACCTTCCGGTCACAAGCCTAACCGGTCTGTAACCTCATTGCTGCTCCCTCCCACATAGTGTGGAGTTTGTATCGGTTTGAACCAGGCCTGGGTTCACTTCACTTCCACGTCCAGGAAGATGATTTTTTTCCCCCAATATTAAACCTTTGGGCATGAGGTTGTTTTCATCTCCGACCTGTTGAGAAAAGATTGAAAGTGCTATCATCCAGTGAATCACATTTCCATATACATTTTGCAGTGATTGAAGTTAGACTGAATCAACCGCAGGTCTGATTTGGACTGACTGTCTGTATACTCCATGCAATTTGTTGTGTGTGTGTGTGCATGTGCGTTCTGTGTCTATGTGTGTGTGTGTCTATCAGTATAACAGAAAGCTATTTACTCTCCAGTATGCTGAATTTCCCTTGCGGCCACATAGTCATCTCACTTAGAAAATGACAGTGTGCTTGCTTGCTTGTATGTGTGTGTGTGTGTGTGTATGTGTGTGTGTGTGTGTGTGTGTGTGGTTATCATCTGGGACATCACCACCCTACTTTCCTCTCTTGTTATCGTTGAGACTCTCTGGACTGAAAGGCAGAATAATGAGAGAGCTCTGTGTGTGTGTGTGTGTGTGTGTGTGTGTGTATACTCTCCGCCACGTTTAGATGAAATCTTGAATAGTAACTGTGTGTGCGGATGCGTTTGTGAGCGTTTCTTCAAAACATACAAAAAACTTGTTGAAAGAGTTTAATAGCCTTGTCGGAAGCCATCCCTGACTCAGCGAGAGCCTGAGAACAGTGGCCGCTTTTAAGGTATAATTTTAGGCTTTTAGATTTAATAATTTCCTCCTTCCATCTTGCTAGTCATTGAGCCGCGACCCATCCTGTCACTCCGCCTGAAACTAAAAGTTCTCCGGCCATACGTTTTCAAATCCTTCAAGCCGCCCCCCACTGGCAGCGACATTACCGTGCATATAAATTGAGGAATTACTTGTGAATGGATTAGGGCGATTTCACCGCAAAGGGTTAAAACTTGCCTTTCCATGGCAACAATCCGCTTCAGATGCAATTCAGTTAAATTGCAGTTATTATGGAAGTGCGGCAGCCAGTTTGATTGATGGACAGTTTGATGGACACGGTCAAATCATGCACCGGCTCCGCTTTCTGGGGGTGGGAGTAGAACCTGACAGGGCAATAGCGCTCCTGAATAAGCTGTCAGTCAAACTGCTTTCATTATACAAATATTTAAAAGCACACACACACACACACACACACACACACACACACACAGACAGATAAACACCTCCATAAAGTGCAATTTCCAAACCATGCAGTAGACTTCTGTATTACGCTGTACAGAGACACTGAGTACCTAAATCAGCCAATTTCCACACCGAATAATCAGACCGGTGGTCTCAAAATGAGCCAATCACAAGCCATGTTTCTCTGCCTTGTGGAAAAATGTAGTTGCCGGTCTGAAAGTTTTCCAAAGTTTCATTAAAAGACGATGAAACCAGCCATCTCCAGCGTGTTCAGCGGAAGCCTCTCAGGGGAGGAGAGGTGGCGGTGGGAAACAAATTCAACAACACGAATCTCATCAGCCGTTTGAGATCGCGTCGCGACAAGGAGTACGGAGAAGGTGAAGAACAGCGGGGCCGTCGAAGCGGGGCGACCGAGCCGACTCTCACCCGCCCCGAGTCAGACGGTTAGGGGAAACTTTTAAAAGACACAAACACCCGACGGCAAGAAAACGTAGGCTATATTGAAAAACCAAACAAATGGAGTTCATAGGTCTTGACGGCAACCGTGTTCCGTTGAAGACGTTGAGGGATTTGTGCGATACTGATCCTACAGGGAAATTCTGTTTTCTCTCGTGGTCGTGGTCGGTGCTGCGTACTTGAACGGCGGATCCCTGCCGCCGCGACACGTCACCCACCGTGACACGTCACCCACCGTGACGACGTTGCTGCTCTTTCTTTTCTCACTGCTTTCCTCCATATTGTCGTTGTCGCCGTCGGTCGCCTCCCCGCTCTGTGGCCGAGAGAGCCTCGCTTTGACCGCCACAACCCAGTTTGGCCACGCCCCCCACAGCAATTGAGGCACGTGTGCACAGCAGCACAGACAGACCCAGACTGATAATGTATAGTATATCCTATGTATTTATAGTTTCACAAAGCACCACAGGGTCCTCCCTCTCCCCGCTGACTGAGCCCTTACCTGCCTCGGATACAGCCTTCACAACTTCACACCATAGATCGATAAAGCGCTGCTTTTCAGCCTTGTGCCGGATATAAAAACGAGTGGACGCGCGGGGACGATATGGGGCGAGATAAATCGGCAACTGTTTAATGGCAGGTTTTAGTGCCGAGAAAAGAAAAAAAAAATCTTTATTCATAAGAGGTGGGGAGGTAAGTGAAACATCTGCTGAACCCTGTGTCACTTTAATCTACTGTACTTTAACTTTGTTGGTCTAATGTTTGCCAGTAGCTCGGGCCAAAGCGAGAATGTGAGAGAGATTGCAGCATCTGGTGTTTTGTGCAGTAGTAAAGCCCGTTTAAAAGCTGAAGGCCAAGTTATTACTGAGTCTGCGAGTGTGTGTGTGTGTGTGTGTGTGTGTGTGTGTGTGTGTGTTGGACGGTGGGGTGGTGTAGACACAAAGTGACAGACTAAAAGATAATGGATCTCAATTGACTGTCTGTCTCTCTCTCTCTCTCTCTCTCTCTCTCTCTCTCTCACACACACACACATGCACACACACACGCACACACACACACACACACACACACACACACACACACCACACACACACACACACACACA
>JAXDDW010000015.1:5080000-5092500 GCA_034670385.1 Hoplostethus mediterraneus
AATTTTTGTGAAAAACTATTGTGATGAGAAGGCTGCCTTATCCAAGCTATTAAGAAATAACTGGGATTGAATGTCCTTCACTGAACTGCAGTTTACATTGTGAATGGCCTGACCTGACCACAGCCTTGGAGTTCCATTATTATCCATTATTATTGATCTATTCTCCTCTCTGCATGATTGCATGTTTCATCATTTTTCTTCTTCACCAATATTTCTGGCCACAGGTAACTGGATCTTGGAGCGTTCAGTGGATGGTGTGACCTTTGAACCCTGGCAGTACTATGCCATCACAGAAACAGAGTGCCTGACACGGTTCAACATTAACCCGCGGAGAGGACCGCCGTCTTACACCAGAGACGATGAAGTTATCTGCACATCCTTCTATTCAAAGATTCACCCTCTGGAGAATGGAGAGGTAACACATAGCTACTGTATGATGACTCTAATGTGAGACTGAGTTATGTTGGGATGAGTTGAGTTGGGTTGAAGTGAGTTGAGTTGAGTTGAGTCGAGTTGTGTTGCATTAGGGTGGTTTGAGTTATGGTGAGTTCAGTTGGGTTGGACTGAGTTGGGGTAGATTGAGTTAGGTTGAGTTGAGTTGAACTGGATGCAAACTGAATTCGGTTGGGTTGTATTGGGTTGAGTTTGGGTGAGTTGGGGGTAAAGTGAGTTGAGTTTAGCTGGATGATGACTCTAATGTGAGACCGAGTTATGTTGGGATGAGTTGAGTTGGGTTGAAGTGGGTTGAGTTGAGTTGAGTTGGGTTGAAGTGGGTTGAGTTGAGTTGGGTTGACATGGGTTAGGTTGGATTAGATCAAGTTGGGTTGGGTTGCTGAAGCTGAGTTGAGTTGAGTTGAGTTGAGTTGAGTTGTGTTGCATTAGGGTGGGTTGAGTTATGGTGAGTTTGTTTGGGTTGGACTGAGTTGGGGTAGAATGAGTTGAGTTGAACTGGATGCAAACTGAATTCGGTTGGGCTGGATTGGGTTGAGTTTGGGTGAGTTGGGGGTAAGGTGAGTTGAGTTTAGCTGGGTTGACTTGGGTTGGGTTGGGCTGAATAGAAGAAGTCAGTATCTGTCAATCCTATAATTGTAAGTTAAAGTGTGAAGTGCCAGTGGAAGTGCAGAAGACCGACAACGAACAAGATCAAGTGATCAAGTGATCAAGTGACAAGTGAGCCCACTCTCAACCAGAGTTGTCTGTACCAGTTTTTACTCCATAGAGAGCGAACAGTATCAGAAGTATTAAGATGACTACTAACAGTGTAAATAGGCTCTAGAGGTTAAACTGGATCACCATTTGAATCATACACCACAGTGCTTTAGTGCAAGATACATCTCTAGAGAATGGAGCGCTTAAGTTGCTTACTTGTATCTGTTGGTAACTTGTTGGTAACTTTGTATCCATGTTGAGAAATGACACTGTCTTATCTGAGATCATGGCGCCCCGGCATCTTCGAAGCATACGCTTGTGGCAAATCAGCTTTGATCAACATACCACTGTGCAACAAGCAGATGGGTAGCAGTTTCACATCTGCTCTGTATGTAGTGTGTTATTGCTTTTGAGATGATGCAACACCAGCTTGTACCGTCTACTAACTATCCAGTGTGCTAAGGTGATTTGTATTTTCATTTTAACCTTCATTTAAACAGATTTAGTCCCACTCTCTTTTGCAAGGGAGCACCGAAGCAGCACCATGACTAACGTAACAGCTGCAAAGTCACAAAAAAAGAAAGATCAAGGTAAAACAATGGATGAAATCAAAATACAGCCAAAATCACATATAAGAGGGAACATTTCTACATAAACGTTCCAAAGGAAGATGGTCCAATATGTAGTAAGTTAAATCAAATAGTATATATAAACAGATGTGAAGCTGCTACCAATCCTCAACGGGCACAATAATAAAGAAATAAAATACTGCATTACTTTCAGATGTACACTGACGTTTAATAGAACCTCATTTTAAGTATGGATCAGAATTGTGGTTGCTGATTTAGTGAAAACACACACACACACACACACACATCAATGCTAACTGCCTTGTTGCTTTGATCAGCTGTGTGTGTGTGTGTCCGTGTGTGTGTGTGTTGTAGTCTTCTCTGTTCATTAAAGTCAGTTATAGCAGGCTTGCCCCTGTGTTCTTACTCACAAACTATAACTGACATTAATGAAGAGAGAAGACTACCAAACACACATATGCGTGCGCACACACACACACACACACACACACACACACACACACACACACACACACACACACACACACACACACACACACATACACACAGTGGTAACAAAATCACACATCTACATCTCCCACACGGGCCCCTAATTGTGGAAGCCTGTCTTGAGTATATGTGTGTGTTTATATGTGTGTGGGTGTGTGTGTGTGTGTGTTTGTGTGTGTGTGTGTGTGTGTGTGTGTGTGTGCGCACATGCATGCATGGGTGTTCCGTGTGTGTGTTATTGTGTGTGTGTGTGCTGCGGGGGAGCGCTAGAGGGGGTGCGAACTGAAAGATGTCGAGAACTGCAAGTAACGATGGAGGTGTGTGTGTGTGTGTGTGTGTGTGTGTGTGTGTGTGTGTGTGGTTGACAGCTCTCTAGCAGTCTGATCACAGTGAAACCATAATGAGTCGTAGGCGATGTGTCACAGCATCGCACACACACTCCCAATGTCACTCCACTCCTCTTCACACATACACACACACACACACACACACACACACACACACACACAAAACCATCTCCTTCGTTACATCCAAGTGTGCAGCTTGCACCCGTCAAGTGTTCCCTCACGACACACACACACACACACACACACACACACACACACACACACACACACACACACACACACACGGTCAGCCCACTCTGTAAGACTTTTTTTTTTTTTGCACATGCCAAATGTTGCTTTTGGCCACATTAGTGAGACAGACAGATGGGCAGTCAGACAGGCAGGCAGACAGACCACTCCTTAATTGGTGGCTGTTTGTTACTGTTGCACTTATTGTAAATTGCTCTGGATAAGACCGACGGCTAAATGTCAAAACTGTAGATGTAATGGTCATACACAGGTCAGTGGGCGGAGCCAGACACTAACACTACCAGGGTTAGGGGATCTACTCCCAGCGTGGCTCAGTGGGCGGAGCCAGGCACTAACACTACCAGGGTTAGGGGATCTACTCCCAGCGTGGCTCAGTGGGCGGAGCCATTCACTAACACTACCAGGGTTAGGGGATCTATTCCCAGCGTGGCTCAGTGGGCGGAGCCAGGCACTAACACTACCAGGGTTAGGGGATCTACTCCCAGCGTGGCTCAGTAGGCGGAGCCAGACACTAACACTACCAGGGTTAGGGGATCTACTCCCAGCGTGGCTCATTGGGAGGAGCCAGGCACCAATGGTGCATTCCATTGTACTCGGAAGTCGAGTCGGTATTCCCGACTTCCAATCAAATGCGTTCCAGTGCATCTGCTCAGGAAAACATGGACGCCCGCAGCAAACTCATGTTTGTATGTCAAGTCTCTGAAGTCACGACACCTAAAGAGGACCTACATTAACTATTACAGCACCATTAGTGAAGAGAAACGGCGCATAACAGTGAACTAGTGACATTAACGTTAGTAGGCTAACAACATGCTAGTAAAGACTTCTATCATGTCAGTGAACTAGTAACGTTAACGTTAGTAGACTAGTACCACACGCTAGTAAAGACTTCTATCATGTCAGTGAACTAGTGACGTTAACGTTAGTAGACTAGTACTACACGCTAGTAAAGATTTCTATCATGTCAGTGAACTAGTGACGTTAACGTTAGTAGACTAGTACTACACGCTAGTAAAGACTTCTATCATGTCAGTGAACTAGTAACGTTAACGTTAGTAGACTAGTACCACACGCTAGTAAAGACTTCTATCATGTCAGTGAACTAGTAACGTTAACGTTAGTAGGCTAGTACTACACGCTAGTAAAGACTTCTATCTTGTAATGTTGAGCACAATTACGAATTACGTTACAAATGTAAACTATGAAGTTGTTTCAACATGTTTTCATGACAAAAACGACATATGACGTAAAAATTGATGGGAATTGTGTTTACTGTTCATGGTGTGCGCCGCTATATTGCTGTGATCTCAGCTGTGTTTATATCGGCAGACTCGGGCCAGGTGGATCTTGCCCGAGTTTCTGACTGGGAATTCCGACTTGAATGACTGTTCTATTGCACTTTTCCATTTCGGAGTACAATGGAATGCACCATATCATTACCAGGGTTAGGGGATCTATTCCCAGTGTGGCTCAATGGGCGGAGCCATGCACTAACACTACCAGGGTTAGGGGATCTACTCCCAGTGAGGCTTGAAAATATAGTGACAAAATAAAACTTGAGACAATGTCTATAGTCGTCTATAGTTTCTACCTGCATCATTTGTTAAATCAGGACCTAAATGTCTTTCTGATACCACTTCAACACAGTTTACAAAGCTGTTTAAATATGAATTTGTACTGTACCATAGGTTCATATTGTGAAAACATTGTTTGTGATATGAATGTGATAATGATTCAATGATGTTAAAATGCTACATGTGGCACCTTTAATGTTTGTCCCCGCGTCACGGTAAACTTTACTGCTCAACCTTTGCTATTACACGACAACATTGTACTGCTTCCCCGTCTGTGTATCCATCTATAGATCCACACCTCTCTAATCAACGGCCGCCCCAGTGCAGAAGACCCCTCCCCGACCCTGCTGAACTTCACCTCAGCCCGGTACATCAGGTTGGTGTTTCAGCGAATCAGAACGCTGAACGCCGACCTCATGACCCTGACGCTCCACGACCACAAGGATCTCGACCCCATCGTGACGAGACGGGTGAGAGGGAATATTCTCTTCTGTGCTACAAGGTTAAACAGGATATATGCTTTAAACTAGACGGGCTAAAATAGGGGCTGATGTGAAATCAAACCCCAGCCACCACTGTTAAAAATATATGGGGAAAACACTGGATTACACTGTGAAAAAAAAGAAAGAAAAGACACTTGCATTAATGATGTTTTGCTGTTCACACGTGCTGTGTGTTTAGTGAGGGACCAGACAAGAGGTCCTTCGTTATTTCAGGACATCTTTTTGCTGAGAAAGAGAAAGAGGTCTGAGGCTAATATTGCAGCCTACTCTGCTAATATACTCATTATAAAACTTACTCTAACGTGGTGTCTCTCACTCTCTCTCTCTCTTCAGTACTACTATTCCATTAAGGACATCTCAGTAGGAGGGATGTGTATCTGTTATGGTCATGCCAAGGCCTGCCCACTCAACAGTGTTACCAAGGTAAAATAGCTATTATTCTATCAGTCTGTCTCTCTCTCTCTCTCTCTCTCTCTCTCTCTCTCTACCATGGCCATGCCAAGGCCTGTCCATTTAACAATACCAGCAAGGTAATGGAGCTCCTCTATGCCGTTGAACAGGAGCTGAGAGCACCTTCAGGCTGTCGGCTTTTCATCTTCCGTCTTATATCAAGCCATCTATTTCATTCACCCTGTCATGTGTGTGTGTGTGTGTGTGTGTGTATATATAGGTGTGTGTGTGTGTGTGTGTGTGTGTTTCTGCCTGCGGGGGACACAGGTGACACCGTGAAGCATTGTCTCCGGTGTCACTTCAAAGAGTACAATGTTTGAAACCAGACACCTGATCTCTCTATCTCTCTCTCCCTCTCACACTCACACTGGTGTCCTCTCCATGTCCCGAGGCTGAACTATGAAGTCGAGCTCAGATGTGACAGCTCTGTCTTGTCCCTCGGTGATGATGTCATTGACAATCAGTGATGTCATTGATGTGTACAGAGCTCCTGTTTTTTTTGTGCCTTTTTGTTTCTTTTCAGTTTAAAGTAGTATTTCATTTCAATTGATTCATTCAGGGCCACATTGAGTCAAGTCAAGGGCTGTTCATCTATTGTTATATTACCATTTCATTGAACAAAGCAAATTATCTTTGACTCATGTATACCCTGTTTATATATAAAAATATTTAAAATAAAATAAACAAATAAACAAAAAATAATAAACAAATTGATGGTTGTGTAACCTGCATGGTGTTTAGTTAGCAAAATAACCAAATCCAAATGTATTTTGAAGTAAGATAATGGATTTCTTGACCATGTTTCTACTAGCCCCATATAACCTCCCAGATCTAAATATGACTGCATGGTAGATAGCCATGCAAGTTCGATTTCAAGTCCACCTGTCCTTGGGGTAAAGTCCTGGGCAGACGTTCAGAATGGAGAGAGGGTGAGGACCTGTGGGATGACTAGCGGATCTTCATCACGCAGAGCATTGTTCACACAAATACGAGCCTCCTAACACGCTCAGCACACAGGAGCCCCGAGGGCTGAGCGGCAGCATCGTGTCTGAGATGAAAGGGGCAAATTCACTCATGCCAACAAATTTGAACTTGGCTCAGCGTGCGCCGTACAGTCCGCCGTTACAAGTATTCTGGCACTCCACATCCACCGGTTTACTGAAAGTTCAAAGCTTAATTACCCAGCGCTAAAGTTGGCACATTTCCTGCTACATTTTGCTTCGATTGCGTTTAGTTTTGAATGTATCTCTCTCTTGGGTGAAGTAGTGGTTGAGCACATTTGCTACTGACTGACAAGTGGGAGAGTGAACTCCCATAAATACTGATTTGTTTGCTATACATTCACTTGGTATATTTAGTTTGTTGAGATGCTCCATTATGTCACACGGAAAAAAAAAAAACATAACCACCTTTCATCCTCCAGCCCAGTAACAGCTTTCTCCTTGTTGGCCATGAAACTGCATCCTCACCCAATCTTGTACAATTTGTGCAGCAGCATAACTCTATGTGGAATGACACATAGTCACAATTTCTATCCTCTAAAAAAACGCCCTAAACTCTGAGTTATGTTTGAAAGTGCTTTGCAGACCTAGAGATGGACTTGGACTTTTTCCATTAACTGTTTGAGCAAGTTGCTGGACTAAGATGAATTGAGTACCCAGATTTGTACGCCGGCCGAATCAAAATTAGTGACAGGCCAGCTCCGACCCAGAAGCATGAGAAATATGTTGGTTAAATGTGTTAGAAATGTGTGGTTTAAAGGCTCAACTTTCTGAATTTTAGTCTGTTATTTCTCTTCACCAAGCACATTTTGAGGAAGAAGTGGCTACCTTGGAATTAAGTATTTCTGCCATTCTCACTGCACTCAATGTGAATTAGTCTGCTGTTAGCAGTACCCCTTGATTTCAATGATCACAATTTAAAATGCCCAAACTATTTTAGGTAGCTGATAATTTCCCATGCTGTGGCAAATACTGGAAAAACAGCCAACTAAACTTCTAAATGTCAAGGTATCACACAGGGCTTTTCTCTGGTGTACATCAATTATAAGCCGACAAACTGGATAATGTGAGTCAGTTTGATTGTCAAATCTACTGAAATCCTGCACTGTGTGTGTGTGTCTGTGTGTGTGTAGAAGTTTAGCTGTGAGTGTGAACACAACACATGCGGGGAGAGCTGTGATCGCTGTTGCCCTGGTTACCACCAACAGCCCTGGATGGCAGGAACGTTCCTCACTCGACACGTCTGTGAGAGTAAGAAAAAACATAACGGAACGGCAACAACACACACTACATTACCCAGAAGCCAACAGCAGTCCATCCACGACATAACACAACAAAATACAACATGCTACATTACCCAGAAACCAACAGCCATTCACAAAAAAATGATGTGGTAATGTGGAAGTGATGTAGTGTTCTTATTGGTTCAGGTATCATAGAACAACATGTGTCTATCCCTGTGTGTGTGTGTGTGTGTGTGTGTGTGTGTGTGTGTGTGTGTGTGCGTGTGTGTGCGTGTGTGTGTGTGTGTGTGTTTTCAGAGTGTAACTGCCATGGTAAGGCTAACGAGTGCTACTTCAATCAGACGGTATCAGACCTGTCACTCAGCCTGGACAGCCACGGCAAACACAGAGGGGGCGGAGTCTGTGTTGGTTGCCGTGACAACACAGCTGGCTTCAACTGTCAGAGCTGCGTCGCCAGATACTACAGACCTGATGGGGTTGGTCCTCTTAATGTCTACTGGTCGGTCCACCAAAAGATTTTGCAACTTCAGTTGGAGGATTACATGGAACCCTTGAGTTTAAGAAACAATTTCAAAACCCTTTTGAAAGACTCAAACATTCATGGGAGCTAGCTAAAAACTACAAACTCAAGCTAAAAACAAGGCTGTTTTTTTTAAGGGAAGGGTCTGATAGATAGCAATAGATGTGTTTCCAAATTTAGGCTACTGTGACACAGTAAGTCTCAAGCCTCTACTCCAATCAGTTAGTTGAAGTGTAGACTCCTGTGTAGAACACCTGTTTGTTAGCTAGCTACCTAGCCAGCAAGCTATCTTAGCAAAGAAACTAATCTTAATGTTAATACTACATGCAGTAGCCAATGCCAGCTACTAGCTACTGTTAGCTATTGCTCAAAACAGTGGTAGTCAGTCAGTTAGCTAACTAATTAACAAGCTGACGTTATCTCAACACAAAATCAGATGTATCAGAGACAAAACAATTAGCCATCCTAAGTTCAGCTGTTGCCAAGAGCTAAGCACGTTACATCACTTGAAAGCCGCTGTTGGTCCTGTCTGACTGTCTGTATGTCGGCCTGTCTGTTCCTTTTGATACTACTGGCCTCATCGGCTAAAGGTCAACATGTATACTGTAGCTAATGCACTAATTTCAAATGTAGTTAGACTTATTGCATCGTGTTATACCATCACCCACATTCTAATTGTTGTATCAGACCTCTTCTCATGCTAATAACCAAACCTTAATCTGCCCACCTGTTCAGGTGAGTGCCGAGGAGGAGGGGCCCTGTCAGCCATGCTCATGTGACCCACGCGGCTCCATCAGCCAGTCGTGCATCCCGGATCCTGGCCAGGCCACACCCAGTGCGTCATGTTGTCCTCGGTCAATCTGTCCGTCCGTCTATCAGTCTGTCTGTTTATAGCTCTGTCAGTCTTCCTTTGTCTGGATGTTTATTCCATCTCGCAAATTAAAACCATTTCAAGTAGACACACACACTAGACACACACACACACACTAGACACACACACACACACACACACACACACACACACACACACACACACACACACACACACACACACACACATAGAATTGTATTTGACTATTTTAATTTAACTAATTTAATTAAAGATAACTTCACTACCCTTTGTATCTTGTATCTTTTACTGTGGTGTTTTTAGAGAAAGGACCTATTTTAGTTTCAGCTGCAGCCACTTCACAGATAACCTATCTCACTTTTTTTTTCAATGTGTGTGTGTTTGTGTGTGTGTGTGCTTGATTGACAGCCCAGCCAGCAGGGTCATGCCGGTGTAAGGAGGGTTTCAGGGGTCTGCGATGTGACAGGTGAGACACACACCACACACACTAACACACACACACACACACACACACACACACACACACACACACACACACACACACAGAGACAGAGACACATTGTGACAGGTGAGCAGAACCTTTCAGCTGTTGTCTGTTCCAATTAGTGTTTGGAAATTACCAAATAGTTTGCATTAAGATCATTAAGATTGCACTGTACCTTGCTCTAAGTAAGTCACTCTGAGTACGACATCTCCTCAGAGTAATAAATGGCTATAAACGTGAGACTGCGATATATTTTTCACGCTATTGTTTTTGTTTCAATGACATAAATGGATATTTTTATTTATCAGTGTATTTGATATGGTTGCAATCCCACATGAACGTGAGTGCAGCCTGAGGTCTTCTAGCCTTTTGCAAAGATGGTCAAAAAACAAAACCTGTGAATGAACAAAGTGTAAATGTGTCAGAAAAGAGGCTTTATCTTTTTATTTATCTGTCGTATTATTCTCAATGTCCTCTCACTGTAATTGCTTGCTGTATTACCTTCAGTGCTTGTATTTGTTCTACCTATCTATCTGCTGCTGCAACGTCCCGGTTTCCCCACGGGGATAATTAGGTTTCATCTAATCTAATCTAAAAAGTGATTCTACTTTTGCTACTAAGAGCCTCTATACATTGGAATGCCCTGCCCAGGGAGATCGTCTTTACAATCACTCCTTAAAAGGCACTTTTATAGACTTGCTTTTGGTGTGTGTGTGTGTGTGTGTGTGTGTGTGTGTGTGTGTGTGTGTGTGTGTGTGTGTGTGTACCAGGGTTAGACTGATAACTCAGGCTGATATTGGCCTTTTACTAAATATCGGATATGATCCATTTGTGATCCCGTGTCGACATGACCACAAAAACACGTAAACAGTCTGTAAAACCTATGACGAAATTAGATTTTCTTTGCACATTTAATGCTTCTTGCCAAAGGCCGCTAATGTACAAATAGCAAAAAATTGCTCATCTCCCTTTGTATTTTCCTATTCCCACGGGCTTTCATCTGGTTATATGGGTTGCTCGCCTTCAAATTTTGTTGGAGCACTCAATTGCTGTACTCCACACACTGTAATTAGGGAGTTATTTGTTCGCACATACTTCACATGTATGCGTTTCAGCTTCAGGGGGTCAGCTCAAAGACGATACGGCTGGAACCAACAGGCGACAGCAGCCTGTGACCTTGCGGTTACGGGGCAGCCATCGTCTTCGTCTTCGTCATCATCCTCATTCTCATTCTCATTTCATTTGTTTCCAGGTGTGCGTTTGGTTATATGGGCTATCCATTCTGTCAGCGCTGTAACTGCAGTGGGGATGGAAGCACCAACGCTGACCCGTGTGTAACACCCTGTGTCTGCAAGGTACACACACACACACACACACACACACACACACACACACACACACAAATAATGACACACACTCCACACTAACTGCTCTTGCGTTGTCATCGTAATCTGCACCACATTAACACTGTAATAACATGCCTTGTGCTCATAATGTCAGTTTGAGTGCAGCCCATAAACTTTGCTACATGTCCACCCTCTCTCTCTCTCTCTCTCTCTCTCTCTCTCTCTCTCTCTCTCTCTTGCAGGAGAACGTGGAGGGAGAGAACTGCGACCGCTGCAAACTGGGATTCTTTAATCTCCATGGCGACAATCGCCGTGGCTGCGAAAAGTGTTCCTGTATGGGCGTGTCCAGTCAGTGCTCCGCCTCCACGTGGACCTATCAGAATGTAAGACGGTGCACTCATTACCCCAGTGTGTTTCGAACAGCGCATCTAAAAGCTTTGAAATGAGGTTGAGTCACTGTTGTATTTTATCAATCGGTGATAGAAAATAGCAAAATGGACATTTATTTCTTAAGTAAATGTCAAGGGTTATTACTTTAAAAGGAAAAAATGTTCAACCAAATACGCATCAAAACACACTTCACAGGGGAGAGAGGCAAGGAGGGAGGAATAGACCTAGGAGGGGAGCTGAAGAGTGGAGAAAAGATGGAGGAAAAGAGGAGAAGAAAGGGGGGAGGAGGGAGAGAGAGAGGTCATAGAGGCTGGATAATCAAGAAGTGGAGGCGAGAGAGGTTATAGAAACTGGATAAGGAAGAAGAAGAGCTGGGGGTCAGAGTGGAGGTCAGAGCAAGAGAAGAAGAAGAGATGTGACGGGAAGAGGGGCGAAGAAGAGAGAAGAAGAGGAGAGAGCGGGAGTGAAAAGGAGACGGGAGGAGACAAGACGAGAGGGAGGAAAGGAGAAGAGAGGTGAAAAGAGGAAAACAGTTTTTGACTGACAGGTGGGGTGGGAGAGGAGGGGAGAGGAGACGTTGACAGGCTGACAGCTCTGATTTAGACACTGATAGTGTGTGTGTGTGTGTGTGTGTGTGTGTGTGTGACAGGCAGACACACATCTGTCGTTGCAATTAACCTGACCTTGGCTTCCCCTTTTAAACACACACACGCACACGCACACACATACACGCACTGTAATCACTTCAGCGTGAGTGTGTTTCTAAAATCCTACAGGAGTTGCTGAGTAAAAATCACGCCCTAGGTATCAGTTGCAAGACATCATGGCTGACAGACTGCATGACAGACAAGCATGAGTTTCAAATGTGTTTTGAATCTATATTGATGCTGTATTACTTTCTTCACATTCCTGTTGTTACACTGAACTTTTTGTTGTGTTTTTGATGGCCGATGACTGCTGAGACTACTGTAGACTATTCTGCAGAGAGCAAATATGATGTAATGGCACTCCCACAGTAATAAATCATCGCAGATTTGAAAATATCGTTGACATTGACATGCTACTACTCGCAGATATTGACCAAGCTGTTTTTTTCATGACGACTAGGGTGTTAAATGCACGGGAGAAAATACGTTGTCCACTCGTTGATGGATGATTCCGTGACTTGTTGACTACATAGACTCCGCTAGCAGCTGGGGTAACGTCCCAAGGTCAATATTGGAGCAAAAAAAAAGCTAGCTTTCGTGTGGACTCTAGCAGGTGATGTCTGTCTCACACAAGCAGATGAGGGGAAAAAAGACGTGTGGTGACAGT
>JAXDDW010000015.1:5097500-5102500 GCA_034670385.1 Hoplostethus mediterraneus
GCTGAGCTGTGATTTATCAGAGAGAATAATGTAGTGTGTGTGTATGTGTGTGTAGTGGAGTTTGTTTATAGTGCCTTTTCTAATCTGGTCTCCACTGCTTGAGACGAATCCCCCCCCCCCAAATCACCACCGCTTCTCCTTCCTCTTTCTTTTCTCTCCTCTCTTATCCTCGCTGCTCCTCTTTGCATCTGCTGTACGCGACTTGTAGAGCTCCATCGTTTTGATGTTGAAATACCTGAGGCTGCATGGGCACAGCTGCAGTAATGCCTTTACATTGATCACGGTGCATTTGTTTCATTTTTTAAACGCCCCAAAAACAACTTTCGGGGATGACATTTCATGGGTAATGCGTTGTTTTGCTGCAAACTGTGTGCAAGTTTTCATCACAAGAACTCACAAGTACAATGAATCCAATGCATGAGGAATTTTCTTATTTGAAAGGAATGAGCTTCCATTGGACCGTATCACATAAGATAAGCATTTTAGCTTTCTTAAAATTCAGACCACATTTCCCATAAAGCTCGTTGCTTCCTGTCATAAAGACGACATTTGACGACTTGTGCTCGCTCCCCCCCCTCCCTGGTGTCATTCTGCATCCGTGAAGAGTTAGAAGGAGGGCCATAACAGCCCTATGATAATAATGAGCATTGAGACAAGGTAGAGCTGATGCAAAGTTGAAACTAGTGCAACTGGAATAAAGTTAAACTTAAAGAGTTTTCCTATTTCGTGCCGTTAAGCAATCCGGCAGATTTCCTTCCTCCTGTGACCCCGAGGCAGACAATGTAAAATGCAGAAATTTAAAGGAGAAGTACAACAGGCCAGTAGAGGCGGGCAGTCGTCGCGGCAACGCTCTATCTTTGTTTACGATAATTGGACTGATGTCTAAAAATGAGTGTAGTAATGATTTAGTGAGTGTAAAATGCTACATGTAGCACCTTTTTTAAGCACGATCCCGAGGCGGATCTGTACTAAATGTATTGGATAGCTGTTTAAGTGGGTGTTTCGCCGTTGTCTGTTACTTCAAATCTGTCTGCCGCACGGCGAGTTGCCGAGGTTGACTTTGAAGAGTCAGCGAGCCGTGGGAGAGCAGAATGGTCATTGATTGGCTCTAAAAGGCTGGAAGGAAATGAGGGAGCTGCTCTCAATCATCTTACTGGACGAGATGTGCATACTGTGCACTCCACCAGCAGTCACACAGACTCACACAATAACAATCATAGTCGGATTCAAATGCAACATTATAGCGCCTGTGTGCTGGTTTACATGTTGGCTCAGACCAACGTGCTGCAGAACTGGTTAGACTGGTTTCTATGCTGGTTCAACATGTTGCAGAACTGGTTAGACTGGTTTCTATGCTGTTTCAACACGTTGCAGAACTGGTTAGACTGGTTTCTATGCTGTTTCTATGTGTCTACACGTTGCAGAACTGGTTAGACTGGTTTATATGCTGTTTCTACATGTCAACATGTTGCAGAACTGGTTAGACTGGTTTCTATGCTGTTTCAACACGTTGCAGAACTGGTTAGACTGGTTTCTATGCTGTTTATATGTGTCTACATGTTGCAGAACTGGTTAGACTGGTTTCTATGCTGTTTCAACACGTTGCAGAACTGGTTAGACTGGTTTCTATGCTGTTTATATGTGTCTACATGTTGCAGAACTGGTTAGACTGGTTTCTATGCTATTTCTATGTGTCAACATGTAGCAGAACTGGTTAGACTGGTTTCTATGCTGTTTATATGTGTCTACATGTTGCAGAACTGGTTAGACTGGTTTCTATGCTGTTTCAACACGTTGCAGAACTGGTTAGACTGGTTTCTATGCTGTTTCAACACGTTGCAGAACTGGTTAGACTGGTTTCTATGCTGTTTCAACATATTGCAGAGCTGGTTAGACTGGTTTCTATGCTGTTTCAACACGTTGCAGAACTGGTTATATTGGTTTCTATGTTGTTTCAACATATTGCAGAGCTGGTTAGACTGGTTTCTATGTTATTTCAACATATTGCAGAGCTGGTTAGACTGGTTTATATGCTGTTTCTATATGCCAACATGTTGCAGAACTGGTTAGACTGGTTTCTATGCTGTTTCTATATGTCAACATGTAGCAGAACTGGTTAGACTGGTTTCTAAAATACAATAATGTATTATTGGTTTAGTTTTCTTATGAAATGTTTATTATGTGCAGCACATCAAACTAACATCGGGTTCTGCATGTTTACACTTGCACTAGGCTGGTGTCAGTAAGCATCACTTTGTTTTGAGTCATAAAGGCCATTCATTTAAATGACTGTAATCATCTGTTCTCTCTCTCCTGCTTTTGAAACGATCATGCTGTGAGGGCTGAAAGAGCTCACCTGGACGGAAAAGCTTATATTGTTTACAGTATTTACTACATCTGATGATTCCACCAAATCTCTCTCCAATGCATCGGCAATAGAGAGTAGAAAATGTCTCAAACACTGAGATATTGAGTTTTTGCTTTATGGAAAGCTTTTTGCTCAAAGGTTACGCACACACACAGTCATAAACATAGTGTGTGTTGTTCTGCATTCCACTGCCTCTTGGTCCATCTGGAGCCAATCGAACCTGACTACTAGGAACGTGTGTGTGTGTGTGTGTCTGTATAACCGGTGGATAAACAGACAGTGAAAACTCCCGATATCAAGAGTAAACAACCACAGGCATCAGAAAGACGACCCAAGTCTGTGTGTGTGTGTGTGTGTGTGTGTGTGTGTGTGTGTGTGTGTTTATATTTCTCTCCTTCTCTGTGTGTGTGTGTGTGGTTGTAGAGGAGTGTGTCTTCTAAGACTTTGCCGACAATCTGCTTTTCATCTCGTGAAAGTTGGTTTCCTTTGTTCTCTCTCTCTCTCTCTCTCTCTCTCTCTCTCTCTCTCTATACTCCCTGATGCACGTTTTCACCCAAGAGAGGTTTGGTTGCCTCTGCCTGCTTCTCAGTTCCTAATGTTGACAACAAACAGGCATTTCATACTTCTCTCATGTGGTATGTTGGGCCTGTTACTCAAAAAAAGTAATTACATTACTCATGACTTGTTGCTCACTTCAAAATTAATAACAGTACTTATTACCTCATTCATTTATTCCATTATTAGTTACATTACTTTTCTGCTACACCCAGATTGCCGATTGCATCATCTCCTCCCTTCAAAAATGAGGATAAACCACCTGAATGACCAGGGAAATCAAACAGTGGTGCTGTCCAATGCCCCTGTCGTCCTTAAACTGGATAAACTCAAAGCAATGAGAATATTTCCACCCAGAGAAAGTAAACTTTTTCATTGCCATGTGTCATCTGAGCTATCTCAGTCTGAGAGGATGACAGAAGACGACTCTTGATTCCTTCACAAACCCTTCTGTGAGTTTATTCATGTTATAAAAACTGCATTGATACTCCCCTGATGCTCCTGACTCACCCCGAAAAACCCAATAAAACACATTTTGGAAAGAGAGAAAAGTATTTCTGCAGTTGTTAAAAAAAGGAAATTCAGTTCCAGGTATTTGATTTCTTGACTGCATGTGGCTGTGCTGCCACCGACGTTAACCGGTGGATGTTTTGGATTTGAGTTTGTACTTCCAACAGCCACCAACTTTTGTGGAAAAGGGGTTCCCGCTGGAATCCCTGGAATATCACAGATCTGGACGTGTATTCCAGACAGGGAAAGCCAGTGGGTTTGATCAAATCTCTGGGGAAGTCAGGGAATATCAGGAAATTTTACAAATGGGTCACTTTCTAGGAACACTTTACTACACCAGAATCAACTTTGTTAATTTCATCAGATGTTGAAACCAGACTGTCACCCCTTTAGAAAAACAACATTAACAACCCAGGAAGGGAGAACACTTTTAGGTCATGGACGTGTGCCGACTTAGTTATGGAGAGTCGAGGAAGAGTCATGGAATATTACAGGTGGGAACCCCGGCGGGGGATTGAGGATGATAGTGACTAATTTTCACGCCTGTTATGGCTGTCTGCCTGTATCCTCCCCATCGGCAATGAATGAAATCTCATGACTTTCGTTTCCTCCTTCCTCTCCTCTCGTCTGCAGGTCAGGCCGTGTGTTCATTGATTTTTGAATGTGTGTGGGAAGGAGCGGGTGAGGTGTAGCCTGGATCCAGGAGAGGGTCGAGTCTAGTGGACCGATTCTTCCTGGATCCAGCTCGGCTGCAATCAGCCTTAACTGGCCGACTCTCTCCTGGCTCCAGCCTACGCCTCACCCACTCCCTCCAACCTACGCCTCACCCACTCCCTCCCCTCAGTCCGCCACAATGTGCTTGCGTTTCCTTCGGGCCAGCAAAGCACCTCCTCGGTTCAGACGTAGTTTTGTCAAGGCAGTGTGACTTTCAGCTGAAGTTACAGTGGAAAAATGTCCATCTTAACATCTAATTTCTCAAAATCCTATTTTTCTTAAAAACAAGTGAACGTCTCTTCCAGTGAGGCGATTACTGGTGATCTCTTCTATTTCAGGACTTTTCTGTCCAGATCATGAAAAAAGGCAGAATAAGGCAAAAAAATGACACTTGACTCAAGAAAAATATTGATTTGCACTGGAAACAAGTGAAATGTTCTCAACCCGTTGGCAGGTTTATCCATTTGTTTTAAGAAAAATACGATTTTACAGCTCGCTGACATTCACTCGACTAAATGACTTGGACGGATGGATATCTTTACTTTAATGAGTCTTTTTTTCAAGTCTCATTCTGGCCGCTAATAAGGTTAATAACAGGCTTACCCAGCTCTCATAGGACCCCCCTGTGATCTCTATTGTATTTGAGTGTGCTTTCCCTCCCACAATCCCCCTCTCCCGCTGTTCCATTCTGCGGCTCTTTTCTCTTTCCTCTCTGTGTTTTCTCTTTGTTTCCTTTCCTCTCTCTCCCCGGGACAGTGACCGGTCATCAGGTTGCCATGATAAAAGGTCTGGTGATCGTGTGGCTGAAGAGATGGCGTCATAGAGATCCTTTTTCTGAGAAATGTCAATTTCA
>JAXDDW010000015.1:5107500-5112500 GCA_034670385.1 Hoplostethus mediterraneus
GAGGTGACTTTGGCTGTTGTCAATCTCTCTCTCTCTCTCTCTCTCTCTCTCTCTCTCTCTCTCTCTCTCTCTCTCTCCTTCTCTCCGTTCTATATCTCTCTATCTCGCTGCCTGGCCTCCTCTCTGAGTCTCTCAATTAGTTTTCACTTAACGATTTATTGGCATGGTGAGCTTTCTCTCTCTCTCTCTCTCTCTCTCTCTCTCCCCCCATCAGTAGTTGTCACTCTGTATTAGCTGCTACATGCCATTGATCTGTTCTCAACAAGAGATAGTCAGATACCAGGGCTGGGCTCAATTCACTTTGCATTCAGTCCATTCAAAATGCCAATAGGAACTGGAATTCATTAGCTAATGACACATCACTCACTCTGTGTTTTCTAAATCGCTTGCATATGACATTCCTTCGCATTTGAATCTCGGAGAACATCCACTTCCTGGATTGACGGAATTGAAAAGTGAATTGCAACGGAAAGAGAGGAGAGTTGGTAAAACGGGCCGACGTTCAAACTTCCTTTCCTCTTTCTTTTTGTCCAGGGGGGCGGGTTCAAGATGATCGACAGCAGGTTTGGCCAGCCGGTGTATGCCGTCTCGCCGAGCACCAATCACGTCGCTCTCCTGCCGGAGAATTTCCTGGATTCGGGGACCCTGCAGCCAATCGGTCGAAGGGATTTCTTGTCTGTTTTGGCCAACGTGACCCGAGTGTTGGTCCGGGCCTCGTACAGCACAGAGCCCAGCGCCGTGTACAGGTACGTACGGGAACACAAGGGCCTTGAAAGTCCTGGAAACGCCCTTCTGTGAAAATAGTGAGAATAAAATCAGGCCTTTTAAAGCTTTAAAAAATGAATAGATGTCCTTGAAAGTAAAAATTGATATATAACACGCAAATTCATCAATATGCCTCAGCTCTCTGCAGCTCCCTCCGCTCATCCTGAGGAAAACCTTGTGATGCACATTTGCATCGATGTAGAAGCGAAAATGAATGATTCATAGTGATTTCTTGACTTGACAAGATCATGAGTAGAAAATGAGGCGTTTGATGTGATCATTGAAAAAGTCCTTGATTTTGATGTGCAAGTGAGCTCACATATGCACATAAATACATACTGTACATTCGCCCCGGTGTGATGATACATGTTGTGATGAAAAGACTAATGAAACTGTGGCAGAAGACAAGTAGACCACAAGTGTGTTTATGTTTGCTGTTTGTGTGTGTGTGTGTGTGTGTGTGTGTGTGTGTGTGTGTGAGGAGGGTTAGATCGTTATATGGGGGCGATATTGGCCAATCAGTGTCGTCCACCTCCAATATGATTCCATATTTAGTGTATCTGTGATCAATACTGCCCTGGTGGTCTGCAGGAAGCCCTTAACCTGAATTGATTCTAATGTGACATTTTTAATACATTATTAATATTATTAATGGTCTAAACGTTGTTTCAGAAGATTATCCACCCTGACAAGAACAAACGTCTGGGGGAAACCAAGTGTATTTAATAATAGATACTTTTAATAAATCATTTATTACCTTATTGAATATGAGCATCTTCAAACCAAAAACCAAAAAATCTGGATTGGTATCGGCCTTCAGAAACCCAAATTGGTTGAACTGTGTGTGTCCATGCAAGTACGTGTAACCGTGGCAATATACCAAGGATGCATGTTCAAGTCGGAAATTTGTGTGTGTGTGTGTGTGTGTGTGTGTGTGTGTGTCTAGGCTCCACACATTCTCCATGGAGATGTCTAGTCCCGATACCAGAGGAGAGAAGAGAGCATCAGCTGTAGAAATCTGCTCCTGTCCTCCTGGATATGCTGGGACTTCCTGTGAGGTACACGCGCGCACACACACACACACACACACACACACACACACACACCATCCAATAAGAGTCATTATAAAGCAGGTTGTTCTGTTGGACCAAGAGTCTGTTCTGCAGTAACATCCCTACATGACAACCCCGGGCTCACATTTCCCGTCCTGTTCTGGTATCAATATGCCTCCAAACTGACATAAAAAGTGACATCTGATCCCTGCTAGCGTGCAGTGTACTGTCTTGCAGGGATGTTTCCAGCCACTAATGATTTTGTAGCTGTCGGTGTCGGATATGGGAAGCGTCTTAAGTGTTGCATCGGCCCACTGACTGGCAACTGCATGCTACCGTGGATATCAGTGACAAGGGACTAGTTAAACGATAATCACTTTTAAGATTGGGTTTAAAGCAGTCTGCCTTACGGTTCCTTTCAAATTAAACTGAAAAAGCAACAACAACCAGGGTGTCCTATAGTGACCCAAGGCCTTAAAACGTCTTGAATACCATTAAATAAAGGATTTAAAGGTTTTAGAGGTTTTTAAAGTGTGATGATTCATGGTGCTATTTATTATTATTATTATTATTACGCTTATTAATTATTATTATAATATAATAATAATAATAATAATAATAATAATAAGAAGAAGAAGAAGAAGAAGAAGAAGAATTAACTTGATGAAACTTGCAGACTCTTTAACAGCAACAATACTACTAAGAAAAATGTCCAAGGTTTTTTGGGAAATGGGACATGTGGTAATTTTGAAAAACATTGGCACTAACAATACTGCCGTGAGATAGAGGCTACCAGTCATGACAACCATGGTCTCATTTGATTGTGGTAATTATACAAATGTATCACAATTAATTTGACAATGATGTATCGATGTTTTAAAATACATGCAACACCTTAATGTATCATCTCTAATAAAGGGAATCTGAGCGGAGCAAAAATTCTACAGCGGTGCTTTGTTTGTATGCAGCTATGTAATATTTAGGTAAAACAGCACCTCCTGCTGGTAGGGATATGAACAACACATCTAAATCAAAGACAAAACCTGCATCCATCCTTCCAAACAGCGCTGCATACACACCTTCTTACTGAGTGAAAAAAATGCATCATCAAAAATGGAGCCGATCGGAGCGATATCGTTACCCCTCCCCTCTGTGCTGTGTTGGGTAACTCTGCTCTCTGTACATATATTTACAAAATAGAATACACAAAGCTACACCAAATCAAAGTCCATTCATAATTCTTAGCAAATAGATCGGCTAACTCATAAAAAATACATTAAGCTGAATTAAGAATAGACAAACAATAACAACAAACCAAATGAAGAATGGATAGGCGAGGAGTTCATCCCTCCACCATGTCTTCAGACCGACTGAGAAGATTCAAAATTGTGAAAATCTTACACAGACTGCCTTTAAATACATACAAATCTTCCTGCGTGTGTGTGTGTGTGTATGTATGTGTGTGTGTGTGTGTGTGTGTGTGTGTTTCAGGTGTGTATTCCTGGTTTTCGGAGGATTAACGGGATAGTGTATCATGGTGTGTGTGAAGCTTGTCGTTGCCACGGACACGCCACAAAATGCCACGAGGTCACAGGACACTGCCTGGTAGGATCCTGTTGATCAGTTCTATCTATCTATCTATCTATCTATCTATCTATCTATCTGTCTATCTGTCTGTCTGTCTGTCTGTCTGTCTGTCTGTCTGTCTGTCTGTCTGTCTGTCTGTCTGTCTGTCTGTCTATCTATCTATCTATCTATCTATCTCTTACAAGCACCAGGAAAAAAGGTTTGATTGTTTTTTTTTGGGTTGTTTGTTGTTGTCATCGCTGTGGTGTTTCTGCTCTTCCCAGAGATCACCTGTCAATCAAACAGTGTGTTAAAGTTACTGTGACGTCTTTCTGTTGATGGAGTTTGAGTTTCTGTAGGTGGCGCTCTTTTCTTTGTCTGTTCAGCCACGGTGGCTGTCGCTGCTCATGCTAACCACCCAGTTCTTCTTCTACTCTATCTACTACTCTATTCCAAAACAATGTTGTTGATGCTGCTGGAAATGTAAAGCGTATCCGTTCCTGTAGGTAAGACCTACCTGAACCTGACACCGGGTGTTTAGAACAGCAAATGTAAAAACTGTTGTGTCAGTTGGTACTAAGGAGAAGCAAAGTGATCCATCACTAATATTTCCATATAATATACCCATCACTGATGTTTTATTACTTTTTTTGTTTTGATATGCAATTCTCTCCTTTCCAACAGGAGCTTACTGTTTCCTTGCTCTTTGATTCCTCAGATCAGAAGCAACACTTTAACCTGATGCGTGCAGCGCTGTCTTGTACTGAGTTAATATCCACCACTACTTTACAATAAAGCTAAATATAGAATAATGGTCCAATTAATTTTCTGTCATGAGTAAATGGGCTGCGGTTTCTGTTTGTATTTTGAAATGATTGGATGGAGCGTGAATTGATCGGCTTCATAGTCAACCTGCCTGTTTCAATGGCACTGATTTGGTCGATCAATAATCAAGGGAGGGTGGATCTTGGTCTGGAACCCTTGGCTGCTGTCAGCTATTCGTCGATTTAAAGTTGAGTGTCACGTCCCTTCATACACACACACACACACACACACACACACAGAAACATATAGGCAGAAACGCACCCATACACACACACACACACACACACACACACACACACACACACACACACACACACAAAGTGTGTAGTCTACACATTGCCTCAGGCCTAACCTGTCAGTTAGCATCAAACTAAACACACACACACACACACACACACACACACACACACACACACACACTGTGGGTCTTATATTGCTATGTTTTAATTACAGATGAGGAGGATGCTGTGATATGTCAAGGGGGAACACACACACTCTGAACCAGACAAGGACAGACACACACACACACACACACACACACACACATAAATATATACATAGATAGACAGGCACAGACATGTTCATACAGAGACAGAAGGACAGCCTGATACTGACATAAACAGACTTACACTCAAGACAGCTGGACATACACACTCAAAAATACAGCAACTGACAGACACACACATATATTCATACACACTGACAGGCAGACGGACAGACGCACACAAACAACCCTACCCAGAGGACTCTGCTCTCTGGGTAGTTGAAGGCCCTGAGTTCACGCCCAGTGTG
>JAXDDW010000015.1:5117500-5150000 GCA_034670385.1 Hoplostethus mediterraneus
ACAGCCATGTGGAAAGATCTGGAGACTGAAGAGTTAAAGATCTCCTCCCCTTGGCTTGTGGAAGCACAGCCGTTGACTGATCAATGTCCATGTGCACTGATGTTGACAGGAGGCCTAAACAAGTCCACTCCTCTCCACTCCCCACTGAATACAAATACCTCCTACTGTAGCTCCACGTCCATCCATTAGTGAGGTGTGTGTGTGTGTGTGTGTGTGTGTGTGTGTGTGTGTTAATGTTGTAACATATGGGATAAATCTCCATAAAGATGGATGATCAAAAGGCTGCTGCAATTTATCAGAGATGCTTGTTCTCAATGAGGATGACAGTTTGCATGTTTGGTTTGAAAGGAGGACATTGTGTGTGTGTGTGTGTGTGTGTGTGTGTGTGTGCCTATGCGTATATGTATCTGCGTATGTTTGTGTGTGTGTGTTGACCATGATGCCATATGGTGCTGGTAGTCAGGAAGAGAGGAAAGCCTCTGAATGAGAGAGAGAGAGAGAGAGAGAGAGAGAGAGAGAGAGGGTGGGGGAGGGAGGGAGAGAGAGAGGGAAAATAAATAAACATAAGAAATGTAAAATAATATTCTTTTCCTAATGATGCTGAAGAGATAATCAGCGGTGGGTTGATTCCTGTTCTATTAGTCTAATTGCTACCTGCTACACACTACCTGCCATTTCACTTCATTATCTACAGTGCTGCTGTTGTTGTTGTTGCTAGTAATTAATTATAATGTGCCACTTTGTCTGTATTATGGGCTTTAACAACATAAGCTACTCTATTTTCCCTCATTCTAATAGACATTCCACTCAGTGCTAAGTGATTCTCTTCAAGACAGCTTTGTTTCCTGTCCATGCTCCGTTGAAGTTGAGCTGGAAGCTTTTTTCAGCAGCTAGCCTGTATCCACAAGGAAATGATCAAAGTGCACCTTTTTGATTATTTAGTTTTAGATTAAGATTAAGATTAAGATTGACTTTATTTGCAACATCGGACACAACACATGCAGGGTAAGTGGCCGCCGACACAACACACACACACACACACGCACATGCAGGGCAAGTGTCCAGTAGTAGGTAGGTATTTATAACAACCAGTAGTAGGTTGTTATAAATGAAGGGGTTTGCCATTATTGGGCTTTTATTAAATATCACATTTTAAACACATTGTATTAGATTTCGGTGTCTTCCACCTGATATGATTTGATTGACTAAATCCTGTATTTATTGTTTAATTGATCAGTACTACACTGACATTTTGATTGGATTTCATGACTATATTCTATTATTGCTTTTGGACGTATTTTTCTTCTTCTATACAAAAGGGCCAAACTTTTGCACAGCAGTCCGTTCTCATGCCAAAGTAAATCTACTAAAAGATGGAGCCAGTTCTCTCACAGGTTAAGATGAACTACTTTTACAAACCAAACTTCATCGAGACCATCCTCAGACTGTCCCCAGTAAATGTTCTTTAAAGTAGCGTAGAGTCCCGTAGCTGCCTTACTGTAAATTGTACTGTACACAGACATTCCAGTATCTTGCCTAATGTTTGACCAATCTCAATGGAAATAAATAATATAATATTAATATATTATATATAATATAAAATAATATTTCTGTTAGTGTGCTTTTACAGAATTGTGTATATTGAAATTTTGTCTTAAACTTAACTTAAACTTTTCACAACTAATTTGTAAGTAATTAATTTGTATACGATGCCACAAGCTAGGACTCTTGAAAGGCTAAAAGGATTTTACTCATAGGGGCGGATCTACTAAGATCCCAAATAAAGGGTACTAATTTGCGTGTGCATTCTAAAAGTTTGCGCGTGTGGTTGATGGACGTTTTGCGGGTGATTTACTAAGAATGCGTGCGTAAATGACAACAGGCGCAAACGTGGTGGAGACAGCAGTATTTAAATGAGGGTTTTGCGTGTTTAATGTTTTGCACCATGGAGAGTTTGGAAGGGCAACAGAACCGCAAGCGCAAAATGAAATTTGAGCCGATAGAATTAGAGGTGTTAGTGGAAGAGACAAATAAACATTTGGATGAGCTACAGCAAAAAAATCTGAATATGACAAAAAAGAACACTATATGGGAGATCATCTGTGAGAAAGTAAATGCCGTTGGTAAAACAAGAAGAACAACGGATGAAATTAAGAGAAGATGGCAAGATATAAGACGAAGAACAAAAGAAAAATTGGCTTATAATAAAACCTCAGCAAAGAAAACAGGTGATTCCAAAAATGTTCACAGGAGGGGGGGGGAAATACGTTCTCTACGTCTTCGTTCATCGTTTCTATGTCTCCTTCTCGCTACAATAACGGCAGCCATTCGTGCACAATTACGCATGCAGGGCGTCTGCACCTTCCCTTGAAACGTATTAAATACAGACGCAGTCTCCATCAACGAAATTGCGTTCAGGTTTGATAGATCACAGTGCGTGTGCTACATTAATCTATTTACATTTTCTCCTCCCAGTATTTTGCTAAATAGCGTGTAAACGCCCCATCTTGCATATTCATTGAGGCAAAAGTACTAACTGGATAAGGCGTGTTATTTTGCACATTTGCAAGACGCAGTCCTTAGTGCGCACTGTTAGTAGATCAGTTTGTACATTTATTTGTGCGTGCTATGAGTTTGCACACATTTTTACACACGCAAACCTTTAGTAGATCCGGCCCATAGTCTTCAATATCTTCTCTATCCATTTCGAGCAATAACAATTACTAGATTTCCACTAATCTTACAACCAACTAGATTTTCCCGGAGGCCATCATTCAGGTTATCTGTGATGGAGATGGTGATGGTGTTGCAGGCTGCCATTTTGACAGAATACCTTCAGTCACTTCTTCTTTCGTCCAAGCCGTTTGCACAGTAACGTGGCCAAAGACGTTCTTGAACATCAAGACCACCAGGGACCCTTCCAAAAAAAAAGCACCAGTGGTTCTTTTTTTTTTTGGGGAAACTGTGGACTCGTCAAGTCATGCTATAAAATAAAACAAAAAACTGATGGAGCCACTTCTCAGCTGGCTCAATAAATGTGTGACCTGCCAATGGCGACGAAGGTTGTGAGATCAAGTCCTGGGTGGCATTGAAGAAATGGGAAAAGCTGTTGTTGTTTCAGTAGAAGGTTTTAGTTAGGTAGTTAGTCTAAATGCTGTTTTAGAGGCTTTCCCCCCTGCCAAGGATAAAATTACTTTTTAAAGAATATCAGCACTAAATAGTGTCTACCGACAGTTTCAATCCAAAGATATCAGTATCAGCCTTCAAAAACCCAAATGAGAAAGTAGAAATGTTATTGATTTGTTGGCACTGGAAAGGAAGTGTGATATTGCGCGTCTGTAGAAGAATAATAACAGATCATTTGTTGTTTTTGTCGCTGTTGCACCAGTGGAAGGTAAGAGGGTCAGTTCAAAGTGTGATATTGTGTGCCTGGTCATAATAACAGACCAAAATGAAAATAAAATATTTCTCTGTTGTTGAATTCTGGGTGTCGGTGGCCAAAGAAAAAAAATATTGGCACCGTGCGTGGAATGAAAAGTTGCGAATGCCTGTTGTGATTCGCCGACGAGGACAAGGACACACAGTCATTCCAATCCCCGGTTTTTATTTTCTCTTTTCAGGCTTTTTTTTTATGTGACTAATAATAAGAGGAAGCCCAGAGGCTGCAAATATATTAACCTCGGAGCGTTGTCACGACAAGAGCCACTGAAGCCCAATAAAACAAGCCTAAAGTGAAATAAAGCTCTTCAGATTGAAAGGAGAATTGGGTTTAAAGAGGAGAGGAAGATGAAGGTTGGGAAGAGGGATGGGGGGGGTGGAGAGAAGAGAGAGAGATGGAGAGGGAGGAAAGGTCTTCACATTGAAAAGAGAATTGAATTTAGAAAAGAGAAAAAAAGAGGGAGAGAGAGGGAGAGAGAGTGTCAAGAGCAGCCAGCCATTATTGCCACTGACCCTCCTTGGTACTCAATAGAACTGGTTTATTAGCTTGCTGTGTGCGTGTGTGTGTGTGTGTGTGTGTGTGTGTGTGTGTGTGTGTGTGTGCATGTGCATGTGCATGTGTGGTGATACATTCTCCCAGTCAAGTGGAGAATTGTATTGGCAGCAATCTGGATTCTTGATGGCAGAGAAAAGGTAAGAATGATGCTGTAGGTGTTTGTGTGGTGTGTGTGTGTGTGTGTGTGTGTGTGTGTGTGTGTGTGTGTGTGTGTGTGTGTGTGTCTCCCATTTTAAAGGGAGCTCAGAGGAAGTAAAGGTATTTATAGTGGAGGGTCAAGAGTGTATGGGGGGGGGGGGGGGGGGGGGGTTGGGTGGGTCAGGCCACCTGGTGAAAACCATCAGAGTTTAAGAGAAGTCTGAGAGAGAGGACAGCAAGAAAGACATGTAGAGAGTTTCAGAGGGGGGAAGAAAAGTTATGTTGCTTTATTTTTAGGTTCATAAATGGGGAGCCGGCGCCAGACAAGAAGGTAGTGCAGCAGAGAGACGCTGTAGATTCACCCTGGTCGTCCAAATTCATTTCTGGTGTCGTATGGTCCCTTATCATCCCGCAGGAAGTGACGATTCGAAACGTAAACGTGAAACGCAAAACGTTCTCCTAAACTGCAGCGAGTGAGCGCTCCGTCCAGAGAAAGCTGGACTCACCAATAATGGCTGAACCGCTCCACCACCTCCACCCATCACCAACCCGAAGTCCTCAGAATTCAGTTACCTCTCGCTGCCACTTGGGGCACTAGTTACCTAGTGCTGCTTTAAAAATGTCTCTGCTCACCTGTTTGAATGAATTACCTGTAAAACCAAACGTTTCACTATTTTTGTTATAATTTTCCCCCCCAATCTCTTGATGTGTATGTCTATATTCCATTTTAATTTCGCTCATAGGACAATATCACACACTCAAATAACTAGAGTGAGGGGAGAGGCAGACAGGATGAGAGAGAGACAGAAAGAGAGGCAGATAACAGTTCCTGCTGATAACATGGATGAGCAGATAAGAAACGCCTTTATATCTGGATCACACTGAAACAACCTGTGGGACTCTGTGTGTGTGTGTGTGTGTGTGTGTGTGTGTGTGTGTGTGTGTGTGTGTATGTGTTTCTTTGAGTGACTTTAATAAGCCTTTGTGAAATGGGTTGATATATGAAAAATGCCTACATTTCCTCTCATCTCCTCATCGGACTAGCACAACATGACTGTGTGTGTGTGTGTGTGTGTGTGTGTTCATTAGCCAAACTGCTCTAGCACAGGGCTGTCAATCTTATCTCTCTCCCAGACAGATGGATGACATGGCACTCGTGTTCAAAATTAATTTTGTGCTGGAATGGAATTTTCTGGAGTTTTCTTTCATTCAGTCATTCAGTTTATTCATTTATTTCAATTATCTGTTATACTATTTCACCACACTAAAAGCGAAAGGTGAGTGGGCTCTTGTAAATTAAAACCCACGCATTTTGAAATGAATGAACACTGTGAGGACATTTGACTGGAATTGTTCAGTCAATATGAAAAACCTGTTTGGTTGGTTTGTGTTTGGTTGTTGGTTTGTTGCCCTCCAGTTATTTGTATGTCTTTGTATCAATGTTCCTCTGTGTGTGTGTCTAATATCTAATAGCTACACAGGTAATTTGCCAAGCAGTCTGATTGACATGTTGAAACCATGCTGATAATTCCCATGATGCACAGGTAGATGTGCTTTATCGCTTGCTTGGATTGGATTGATTTGATTGGATATTGCTTGTCAGCTCTTGTCGTATCCAGATAGCTCCTGCTTTCTTTCTTTTTTTATTCTTATGCATGAATAAGTACATTGTGGAAATCATTTCAGACAGTCAGGCTTCCTACGGTCACCAGGAAAAGTCATGGCATTCAAAAATTGTGTTTTCCAGGCCAGGAAAAGTGCATAAAGTTTGGGAAATGTGATGGAAATTTGTTCATTTCTATTAATTTAAGCCTTTTTACCTTTTTATCAACCTTTATGATAAGCAATAAATATTTAACAACAATAACCTTTGGTGTCAGATTTCAGGAAGTTGGCGAGATGGGCATATTGAATTTTACTGAAACTAAACCCTTAATTGGAGTATATCAACATATGTACACTGCACCGTGGAACACCGCTTCCCAGGTTTTTAAGAGCATTTATGTTTTGAACGTATTGAATGTAAACAAACGCATTCTTGGTATATCTCTGCAGTTACACTTGCACTGTGTGTGTGCTTTTGAAAAGTGAAAATGAGTCAGAAGTTTTTTAAACACAACAGATGAACACATTATCTTCTGTCCAAGTATTACCAGCTTGTATTTACCAGCTTGAAGCAAATGTGAACAGTATTTTCATGTAGTATTTACGACCATGTGACGTGAATGCAGTATCATAACACGTTCGTGTCATATCCGAAGAAGGGAAAGAAGAGGTGACATCTCGTTGCTGCAGCTAGGAAGTGTTCGTGTGTTGGAACGCCCACATCCAAGATGGTGATGGTGTTGTTAAAATCAACTGTAAACAAACTTCAGCAGATATTGCTCGCTGCCATGGATTCGCTGCCATGTTTGCCACCTGTGTTGACACAAAATGGGGGATATTGAAGCCTACAAATAAATACCACATGTCCTTCTTGTATTTACCACTGGAGGCTGAACAGTTTTTAATTATCTCTCTCTGCTCCCCCCTAGATGTGCCAATGGCTACTACGGCCAGCCCACTGTGCCAGGAGGCTCCTGCCAACCCTGTGATTGTCATGGCAACCTAGACCTAGCCACACCTGGCAGCTGTGACCCAATCACAGGCCTGTGCTTGCGCTGTCGTCAAGGTTACGGGGGTGTGGCTTGCGACAGTTGCGCAGAGGGTTACTATGGAGACGCCATCACTGCTAAAAACTGCCAACGTGAGTAAGCATGCTAACAAAAATACCCCAAATAAAGCTGTGGTGTTGAAGTTTTACCTTCAGAAAACTGAAGCAGAAATCAAGCAATTAATAACGAATTAATAATATTAAACTCTCACTGTTTAAACCATAAATATTAGTTATTATTTTATTATTCTATTTAATTAGTATAGCATTATTTTGGAGACAATTCATATGGAAAAGGCCAATAGGATGGTTAGTAGTTTTATGGGACAGTCCAATAGTATGGTTTGTAGCTTTATGGTACAGATTACACTTTCAGGGAGAAAACATTATCTACAATCCAATAAAACATTGCATAAAGAAAGTGTCTCAACAGGGGGCGCCAAAATGAAATTATAGAGTGTTGCTTTAATACGACATGATTCAAACTTTCAAGCACATTATGGGTTCTTATATGAGGAATGGTTCCTCTGATCTCATAATTTTAGTTAGATGATACTTTAAAAACAGTGAGTAGATAGCAGATAGTACACCATCTTGAGTGTGTGTGTGTGTGTGTGTGTGTGTGTCTTTGTGTGTGTGTGTGTGTCAGCAAACAGCTGTGCTAGTGGGTGGTGTAATGTCAAAGCGGCCCACTCCCTGCCAGTTTTGTTACAGAGTCAGAATAAAAACTACACCTGGAAAACAGGCAAGCGTGAGAGAAAGGTAGAGAGTGAGAGATGGTAGTGAATACAGACATACAGATGGTGCTTGTTTGTGCAAATCTTTATTAACACCTGTGCTGTTGACGAAAACAGTCACCCACAGACAGACAGACAGACAGACAGGCGAATAGACAGATAAACCGTCAAACAAGCACAAAGGCATATAATGGCAGACAGAGGGTATTAATGTGTATTTGATAGTTCATTGTTCTGTAGTTGTTTCCCCTCTCCAGCCAGCTAAATGGTTATTGATTAATTAGCCTGATCTATTGCTCTCCTACAGTGCTGATCGGTTGCTCGTGTCTGGGGGACGGAGGGTTTCTATCGATCCTCCAAGAATGACAAAAGACCACCAAGAATTATTAAAACACAACAACTCTCTCTCTCTCTGTCTCTGTCTTTCTATCTCTCTCTCTCTCTCTGTCTACCTCTCTCTATCACTCCCAGCCTTAATGAATTTTATTGAGTGGAGCAGGAGAGTTCAGGGCGAGTCCATCTGCGCACTAGTAGACTGTAAAAAAACCCATACTTTTCTCTTGATGTCAGTTCCCATCTGCAGACGTTTTTTTTGCGGCAGCCATTTTGTGTCTCCCCTAGTCATCGTTCCGTTGGGTTCAGTTAGGAAATGAAAAATGTCTTGATTGTGGAATTATATTTGTCTGAAGAAAAGAAACTCTTTCAACTCTTTGTGGATTGCACAATTACATGTTTGTCCAATCACACGTTCAATAACAGAATTACCCGTTCTCCGTGACAGCAGTTACTGGAAGCAATGGGTGTTGTGGTCGCTGGAGGAAGGTGAACAAGTTAGAGTAAAGTTTGTAACTGGAAAAACCATTAGGTGCTTCAAAGATCATAAAATCCTTTGGGGATGTATGGGGAGCCTTACTGATAAACAATACACATGCTACTGATAAACAATACACATGCTACATCTACATGCTATTAGCAAGCAATGTTAACATGCTACAAACAAACAACAGCTAACAAGTCAACATTTCTAGCTGCTGAGAAATCAATATATCAGCACATGTACTTCTAAGAAAAAAAACCCAGTCAGTATGATTCCTTTTCTGCCAGATCCACCATTGTTGCTTTGGACATGTCCTTAACTGCCTGCTTTAAGCTCCGCTCACAAATGCCTCATTCACCTGGTAGTCTTAAAGTAGGCTACGAAACCTCGGCATCCAACCTCCACAGGGCATACCAGCCTTGGTTTCCAGCCACGTTGCTCCACCTCAACTCCCTGTACCTTTCCTTTCATATGCCCCATCTACTGCATCCTCCCAAAACGTACAAAATCCAGGCTCGGAAAGTAAAAGGACTTGCCAGAGTTTTTAGATTTTAGTCCATTTTACAGCATGGGGAGGCACTAATAACTGTGATCACCTGATGAAGGGCACAGGTGGAGAAAACTCCTGGCAGGAATCTGAAAGAGTTTTACACCTCTGTTCCCATGGCGCTGTAAGCTCAACTAAATACAGTATTCGCTGTGTCTCTACACCATGTCTTCTTTTGGATTTGAATTCCTCTGTTAGACTAGATATAGGCAGTTCTAAGATCCCTTTCCCATTCAGAGCTACAGTGCTAAGACATGTGGGACTCCATTTCCTAACGTACAAGCTAACTAGCCACTCTAACTTCTCTGCCTTTAATCTAGGTATCTCATATACTGTTAAGGGCCACATAAGCCGAGGCAAAAGACCAAATTACAGGCACCACAGCATTAACTTGCCTGGTAGTCCTGACCTCTCCAGTTACATGCCTCTAACTACATCCTGCCTCATCTCCTGAATCTGCCCCTTGTCATTTAGGGTCGCATCATACCACCTTCCTAAGCTTTTGACATTAATTTGTTCAGCAACCTTTTGGTACAAGGTGCTGTAGTTGTTACCGTAGTCATGTTGTCCATATAGACCCTAATGGGCGCAGCCCTCCCTGCAGTCTGGGCCCACCTACCACCCACTTTGATGCCTAATTGCCATGGCGAAATCTAGAGGGGAGATTGTGCACCCTGCTCTGATGTCTATCTTTAGATGCTGCAATGCTGTGGTAAATTCAGCTGTTGCGAAGCACATCTGAACATCTTGAAACCATGACCTGACCAAATTTCTAATGATGGTGAGAACTGAAAAAATGAAAAGCCTCCCACAGTAATTTGGAAAGCTCTTTTCTCCTGCTTGGCTAATTGAATTTGGTGCCAGATCATGCTTGTGTGTTCTAGGCAGCCAAAAAAAACCAACTGGTATTCCAGCTATACTGTTACATCAATTAACCTATTGCTTTCTATGTATCTTGACACCCTCTATGCTACTACACTAAAGGCCGAAACTGACCAATAGCTACTGAACCTTTCTTGTTGGAAATAGAAATCCCAACTGCCCTACGCCATGATCTAGGAATAACTTGTTTCTTCCAATCCTTCTAGTCCCAGTGGACTGCTCAGTAGAATTTCCACCTCTATCCATTTGAAAACTGTAATTTGAATTAATCCTTAATTACTTTATACATCCTTTATACATTTACAGTGATTGCACTGATTGTTTTGGAATAATGTTAATAATAAAATAATACTTTCAGTGGCCATTTTCTCAGGGACACCACCCGTTCACAAAAATAGATAGCTCGTACAGTGAGTCACATGGCCGTGCTTTGCTATATAAAGCAGGCAGACAGACACTGAGGAAATCACTTACCCTTAGATGGAAATTTAAAACAGGCAAAACAAGTGACCAAAGTGACTTTGAGCACAGTCATCATGCTGTGCACTGGTTCCAGTATCTCAGAAACTGCCATCGTGGAATTTTCATACATGACGACCTTCAAGGCAAAAACCTCTGGGTTACTGTTGTCATGTACAGACGTGGACAAATTTGTTGGTATCCTTCCACGGAAAACGAAGAACCCACAATTTTCTCAGAAATAACTTGAAACTGACAAAAGTAATTGGCATCCATCATTGTTTATTCCATATTTAATAGAAATCAGACATTGCTTTTATTTTAAATAATAAAACAAATGAAAATGGCATGGACAAAAACAATGGGACCCTTAACCTAATATTTTGTTGCACAACCTTTAGAGGCAATCACTGCAATCAAGAGATTTCTGTAGCTCTCAATAAGACTTCTGCACCTGTCAACAGGTAGTTTGTCCCACTCTTCCTGAGCAAACTGGTCCAGCTGTCTCAGGTTTGAAGGGTGCCTTCTCCCGACTGTATATTTCAGCTCTTTCCATAGACGTTCGGTAGGATTCAGATCAGGGCTCATAGAGGGCCACTTCAGAATAGTCCAATGTTTTGTTGGGTGCTTTTAGATGTGTGTTTTGGGTCATTATCCTGTTGGAGGACCCATGACCTGTGACTGAGACAAAGCTTTCTGACATTGGGCAGTATGTTTCGCTCCAGAACGCCTTGATTTAATTGTGCCGTGCACAGATTCAAGGCACCCCGCGTGAGACGCAGCAAAGCAGCACCAAAACATAACCAAGCCTCCATGTTTCACAGTAGGTATGGTGTTCTTTTCTTTGAAAGCTTCATTTTTTCATCTGTGAACATAGAGCTGATGTGACTTGCCGAAAAGCTCCAGTTTTGACTCAAGTGGAGTCCATGGAGCCCACTGTCTCGGATGGTGCGATCAGACACTGGTGTACCTTGATCTTGGAGTTCAGCTTGTACCTCTTTGGAAGTTTTCCTTGGCTCTTTTTCTACCATTTCTACCATTTTACCTTCTGTTCAATCTGGGGTCGATTTTCCTCTTGTGGCCGTGTCCAGGGAGGTTGGCTACAGTCCCATGGACCTTAAACATCTTAATAATATTTGCAACTGTAGTCACAGGAACATCAAGCTGCTTGGAGATGGTCTTATAGCCTTTACCTTTAACATGCTTGTCTATAATTTTCTTTCCATGTTCAGTGTGGTGCACAAGACGATACCAAACAGCAGAGTGACTGTCTTCAATCTTATAATCAGTCATTCTGCCTATTTAAATGGAGAAAGGTACTCCATTTAAATAGGTTGAATGACTGATTATCTGTCCAGGCCATTTTAGAATATTGTTATAGAATAAGCAATAATTTATCTCTTTTCACAGTTTCTTTGCTTTAGTCTATGACATACCAAAGGCATGCAGGTATACATTTAACTTCATCACTTTTCAGGAGGAATGAAGCATTGTTTCAATGAGCTGTAAGGGTACCAACAAATTTGTCCACGTCTGTATGAAAGGTAACCAGTTCAAATCGTTGACGGGCTTGGGAAAATCCTACCTCGACAATTACCTTTGAGGTGTCCTCAATCAAGCAGCTCCCAGTTCTTCCAGTGTAGCCGTTCAGTGGTCAACAGTAGGAGACTGGTGGTTGTACTGGGCGTGCATGCTCACTTGACCTTCCCTGGTTGAATAACACCCTGTACCCACCGGACGCGCACGTGCACAGACGCATAATCGCGCAGAACTGAACCTACCAGACGCGCAAGAACACAGACACGCAACTGCTTTTTCAGAGCACATTATGAAAACAGAAGTAAGCATAGTCTTAATTAATTGAACAAATATATATATATATATATGTATACTATAATAAAGAAAAGCATTATAAAAACGGGAATAACTGGTTATATGCAAAAAGTATGACTTGATTTAACTTCATTCATCCCATAATGGTGATTGTCTCTGTTCCCTTTTTCATTATGGCCTATATTAAAATAAAATATGTATTAAAATAATGAATAACACTAGTGAAAGGTGCAAAAGGTTCAGCAAACTCTGAGTCTAACCTTGCACTCTGAGTTGATTAATTCCGAGATGGCCAAGTCTGAGTTTTCGGTTCCAGAACGGCTAATTTGAGTTTGTTCAATCAACTTTGAGTATGTTCACCTTGAGTTAAGTGTGTGCGCGACGACAATAAAAAGCCATCATCAATGGAGGTCCAATACTACGATTCACCATGGCAACCAGCAAGCAGAAGGGTCGTAAAGGAGAGGGAATTGGCGTGGGAGAGAATCGCTGCCCGAGTCAATGCGTATGTTTGAATGCAGTAGTGTATTAATTTAACATTTAACCACACTTTCTTATAATATTATCTACATGTGAGAAAGTGGTGGAATAATATTGGGAAAAAAATATTTTCATTTAGGTGCAATCCCACTGGCACAAAGCGCACTTGGCAGCAGCTGAAAATGAAATATAAAATCATTACAATAGAGTCACTGAGCTGACGCTTTTATCCAAAGCGACTTACAAAGGTGATAGTTAACACTATGTGGGGATCGAACCCACAACCCTGAGACTGAGAGTCTAATGCTCTACCAACTGAAATAGCCAACAACAAGAAAGGCTTATGTGACTCCCAGGGGTTAAAAAAAAAGGGTTTGTCCAGGATTTTAACCTGGGACATTTGGCACCCAAAGCAAGAATCATACCGCTAGACCAACAAGCCTTCAATATTGCAGCACAACATTAATCACCATTGGCAGGTGATGATATGGTTGAGCTAGCTGGGAAGTGGTTCAAGGGCTAGTTTTTTCATAGTATGACTTGATGAGCGCACAGTTTCAAAAGCTGGTGATATTTTGTGCAAAACACAATAAACCAAATCAACTCAATAGGAATCTGCAAACCAAAACTCAATGGGAACCTGCAAAACTCAATAAATCACCAATGGTACCTGCTAACTCAATGAATCACAAATGGGGACCTGCCAAACCAAATAAACTCAATGGGAATCTGCAAAACAAAATAAACTCAATGGGAATCTGCAAAACAAAATAAACTCAATGGGAATCTGCAAAATAAACTCAAAGGGAATCTGCAAAACAAAATAATAAAACAAATAAACTCAATGGGAAATAAAACAATAATAAAACAAATACATTCAATGGGAATCTGCAAAATAAACTCAATGGCAACCTGCAAAATTAGTTTCCTAAACATAATAAAACAACCCGCACCAATGAAATCCATGCAATCATCTTTTCAAACACAAAAGAGCTATGTATAGAGGTAGTACTGCACACAAAGCAGTAAAAACTACATTCCAGACCTAATCCAGTTTAAACAGGTCGTATCAATGGTCCTCAGACATACATCTGTCACCTGTTCCAAGAAGCGGGTTTAGTGAAAACTCTGAGTTTGGTAACCCTGAGATGAGGGAAACTCTGGGTTTCCCGTTCCAGAAAGAGAGGTAACTCAAACTCTGATTCAGTTACCATGGTAACTGACTCTGTGAACCTAACCTGCTCGCTGGCAGGTTTTCTTGAACAAACCCTGACTTTCTCCCTGTCTCCTCCCTCTGCTGAACCTGAAGCAGCTGTCGGACATGGCGTGTCCTTTCCTCGGTAACCCGATCGATATTCAAGACTAAGTAATTCGCATAGCCTTACGTCGGGAGAGGATTTTGAGACCCCGATTAGATGTTCTATGTCCAGGATGGAAGAGCTGTCTGAGATATAATATGCCGTTTACAGTTCACGGATTACGCTATCACCACCCCGAGCAGTCAAATGAAGACACCTTTCATTTGGTCTTCTTTATTTCCTACAAAAACAAAAGCAACAGTTCGTATTTTTATATTGTTCCAACAACACATTTCACCTGTGACCATGCACCCACCTCTAACTTATGTTCCAGTAATTAAATTTCTAGATCTGCCTTTCTAATTTGCCACCCCAAGTACACCACTTGAAGTATGTCTGGCCCAGACAGCTTAGTTGGTAGAGCATAAGAAAAGCATTATGAAAACGGGAATAACTGGTTATATGCAAAAAGTATGAATTGACATTGAACATTCATCCCATAATGGTGATTGTCTCTGTTCCCTTTTTCATTATGGCCTATATTAAAATAAAATATGTATTAAAATAATTAATAATACTAGTAAAACCATTAGTAGGTTGAAAAACATTCATATGTGGTGATATGATGCAGATATTGTGCATAGACAATGTATTTCTATGAGGTGCGCGTGCGTAATGTAGGATACCACCACCACTGCTGTGGTACCGGAAGTAATAACAACACGGTTCCTGCAGTTTTTTGGTGGCCGTTGTTTTGTTTTAAAAATCAAGTGGCACAAAGCCACTTTGCACTGCAGCAGCAGAAGGAAGAGGACGACATATGCATCGGGCCAGTAATTGATGTTTTAACAAATTTATTAGACAGCATCCACGCTCCCCGCAATCTTTCCCTCAAGACACACTACCTAAATGTCACATCTTGGCAGCTTGGGTATCATAGGAAATTTTGTAATTGACTTTGTTTAACTGGGTGGGTGTGCACTGAATTCATAATGAATGAATATGAGTATTTCACACTTGAGGGCAACAATAGATGTATGGGGTCTACTCTTCTGCTGTGGCTACGACTGCAGTACTAATGCAGAATACATGAGTTCTACTATGGCTACCCTGCAGTTTGTCGGGCCAACGACAGATTGCTTGGTAACAGAACAGAATGTATGTCATGTTGTAAAAAAATTATATATCCACCAACAAGGATAGCAGTGTAAAAAAAGCATTTTATCCCACAACAAGGCTTGCATTGTAGCAGCAGAATGGAGCCCAGATGGTCCCCAAAGGGTGAATCTATGGGGATGAGCGAGACAGAGCTAGACCTACATGTCTATGGTTTTCTGTATGTATCATGCGTGTGTGTGTGCATCTGAATGCGTGTGTCTGAATAACTGCGTGTAGGTGTGGGCATGTGTATGTGTGTGTATGCATGTTAAGTGTATGTGTGTGTGTGTATGGACATCTGTTGTACCCCTCACTCTTTCATCCCACACGCCGGCCTTCTGTCTCTGCTTCTAACAGGAGAATGGCAGGAGGTAAAACACGCTACGAGTGTGTGTGTGTGTGTGTGTGTGTGTGTGTGTGTGTGTGTGTGTGTGTGTGTGTGTGTGTGTGTGTGTGTGTGTGTGTGTGTGTGTGTGTGTGGCTGACAGTATATCTACCAGATGGGAGCTGTGATGTACAAGTTTTAAATTGTATATCTAAATAGTATACCCCATCCCCCTCCCCCGCCAATGGGACCTGAGCACACATGCAAACTTTAAATGAAAGTGAAAGTCAGACTAAGTATCTGTTTTTCTTACAAAGTTGGAAATGTCACAAACGTTTCTGTAAATGTTTTGTGGAGATTTAAAGCTGCACTAGGCAACTTTGCACTATGGCGGCCCCAAGTGGCAGCGAGGCGTAACTGTTTGAATTTTGGAACGTTTGAAGGACTTCTTCAGCGCACACCTTCGGACATAATTATTTTCTTCTTGGTGGGGAATTATAACTCCTCTAAAATGTGCCACGTATTCATGTAGGCTATCCTCTCCTGTGTTCTCCTCTCCTGCAGCCTGCCAGTGCCATAGCAACGGGTCTCTCTCAGAGGTGTGCAATAAGGAGACAGGCCAGTGCCAATGTGGTGAACACGTGGTCGGACGACAATGCGACGAGTGCATGGTAGGTATACTGACACTTGCTGCCAATGAAGTGTACAGTTTGGTTTACAGTTTAGGCAATAGTGTGATTTCTGTAGGTTCTTTCAACAAATAAAAATAATGTTAGGTGGTCCATGGAATTATTCCCAACTTCTTCAAACTCATCAATATCCTGTAGAAATCTGGTGCTTCCAAAAAGTTAAAGGCTTTGAGAAAAACCTTCTTTTTTTTGGCTATGGATTTCTGGACATTTTATAATACATCATCCATGGTTTTGCTTGGTGCCAGAATCATTAAGCATTTTTTACTCATTTGTTTACTTCATGTCAGTAAAAGTACACAAAGTCAATGCCTCATCTGGACGATGATGATGAAACACTTTGTGCTGATGTGTAACACAAAACATTTGGGTTTTCTTTTTATGATAATATGACTGCTGTACCTAGTCTAGTGCTGAACGGGCCTGAATGGAGCCAGAACTATTCTATTTATTATTGTAGGTTCTCTGTTAATAAAAATGTTTTTGTTTATTTTATTATTAAATCTGTAAATATAAGTGTACTACTACCATTAGTAATAATAATAATAATAATAAGAGTAATTATATGACATGTGACATTCTTACCGTAGGCTTGTTTTCTTGTTAAAACGAATATCCTGCCCATTCAATCTCATTGGTCCCCTGTCTGTCCTCCTCCATCCCTCTGCCTTGTGATTGGCTCAGCCTAATTGCTGGTGGGATGCTGAGCGTCAGGGGTGTGTGCCCTGTCGCTGCAGCCCTCAGGGGTCTCTCTCTCAGCGCTGTGACGTCGAGGGTCGCTGCATCTGTCGCCCCGGTTACGTGGGCCGGAGCTGTGACCTGCGTCGCCAAGGTTACGAGAGACGGGAGACGCGGCGGCCAGTGGAGCGCATTTCCATGGAAGCGGTCCAGCAGAGATGGGGGGGGGTCGTCCCGTTCAGGGGGGTGTCCCAGGGGGGCGTACAGGCCTAAGACCGGGGTAACACACACTGCACGTGATTGACAGTGGTGTGCTTTGATACCGTGTGTGGGTTTGTAGGTTTTTGCAGTGTGTCACGGTTAAAACACACATGGCATGGAAAAGGAGATGTGTGTACAAGCATTGCTGTGTGTGGTGGGAGGGCGGATGTTACTGTTTCTGGTTCTGTGTCTTTTTGCATGATTTTAAAAGATATTATAAGACATTCCTGAGTGTAAAGGCTTTTATTGTGGCAACTATTATTTAACATGTTTGAATGCCATCTCACTAATAAGACCTAACATAATAACATGTCACATTGTAAAGTGACACAAGATGTTCGTCAACACATGACAACACTAGTGACACTAGTTCGTAGCTGGCTTTTGTGCAAATGATGAGGTATTGAACTAGAAAAGTTGATAGTAAATATTACAATATTGCAAATAAAAGAGATGAGATGGATTGAAAATGCAGCATGTGTAAAATATCTGCCCGCCACGACCATGTATAAGACCCTGTCTTGGTTGTATGGCCCTTAGTGCAGTAGAATATTGAATTTGTTTGTTTTGGTGTTCAGGCAGCATCAAATGTCGCCAACATTAGCTGACATTTAACAACAAGAACAACGTCCCCGATACTAATCAATTCTTGAATGGCTGTTTCTATTTTCTCTGGCGTCGCTCCGCTCTACGTTCAGGAGGCCTATTTATTCACTTCAATCCAGCTGATGGAAACACGGCTAATTTTCCTTTTATTTTCTGCCACACTGTTTGCTTAAAATGAGCCCAGTTGATATAGCTGAAGGGGTAAAACACACTGAATGGACTGGTCTTTGTACAACCAGCATGCATGGCAACGTGTTTTTGTATTTCCTAGGAAGCCTTTTTAAACCAGCAGCTGTTAAAGCCCCCCTCCAAATTTGAGTTGGCCACTACATTGAATACCAATCAACACATGAACATGAACAAAGCCAGCTGTAGCAGAGGGTGCCATACTTTAACTACAGATTGGGACACAATGCCTTGACATGTGCCTAACATGAATGCATCTGAGGGGCCTCCGATGATTCAGTTTTTCTTGGATTTCCTGCAACTACTGTAAGTCGGGATGTTTGACTGCAGCCGTCAGTTATTGATCTCCCTTCATCTGCTCCAGACCTAGCCGATGTCACGGTACAGCACATTCTCCTGTTTTTTCTCCGAGGGAAACTGAGGTCAAATCATACTTGTTATGTTCTGCAGTGTTGTGTTTTCCAACGGTTTGGTGGGTTTGAGCTGTTCTGCTGTGCTGCAGTGTTTTTGAGGCGCAAACTCGATGTGTGTCTGTCGCTCTCTCTCTCTCTCTCTCTCTCTCTCTCTCTCTGTATCCCAGACTCCTCTTTCCTTCTCCTCCCTTCCTCTGTTCATTCCCCCTCTATCTCCTAAACCGGCCACGAGCCTGCATCTCATGTCATGTCCTTGAGTGTGACCGCAACTACGTTTCCCCCGCAACCTCCTCTACCGCCTCTCATCTCCATCCGTCTTTTTCTCCTGTCATTGTTGCGCCTCCAGCCTCAGACCCACGGCGTCACCACGGGCGGAGCGTGTGTCCCGTGTCACTGCAACTCGTTCGGTTCCAAGTCGTTTGACTGTGACGAGTCTGGTCAGTGTCGGTGTCAGCCCGGCGTGGCGGGGCCCAAGTGTGACCGCTGCTCACGAGGACACTTCAACTTCCAGGAGGGAGGCTGCACACGTAAGCATGCGCTCTTTCTGTGTGTGTGTGTGTGTGTGTGTGTGTGTGCGTGCGTGCGTCTGTGTGTGTGTGTGTGTGTGTAAGGTTTGGAGTCCCCTGAAATAGGGGGACTGTGTGGTCATTTCTAAATAGTGAAACCAATATTTATACAAATAATAATAAAAGCTGGCAACCTCATATTACCTTTTTGATTTTAAATCCAAATGTTTGGAGTCAAATTTAGAAAATAAATGCTCCTTTGTCCAAAACATGCTGAGCTCACTGTATAATGCAATACGGTTTCATTGTTTTCAGTTGTGTGTACCCAAGATTCAGAAAATAGGTCTGAATATGGACAGAAACAATTCATTACATGGACTGTAATGTTACTTCCTGTTACTGCAAGGACTAATCTGACTCGTTTTGTCCAATTATTATTTAAGTAAAAAAACAATTTATATATTTTAAATGTCTTAAAATCATTTTTTAATATACATTTTTTCTCATGTTGTCAATCCATCCATATACATGGGGAAAGTTAACGAGAGTCTGAGCTATCAATCCAGCTTCAAATTTACTTTCCAAACTTTTCTCTCCAACTTTCCCCAAAGAAAATGTCGATCTTGGCACTTTAACCGCAGCATGATGATTTGAAACTGGTGGATTTTATAAATGAGGCATCTAATCTGTCAGAGCTTTCCATCCCTTAACTTACTCTTAGCCCTAGGCCTACGTGTTAATGTTAATGTTAATGTTAAGCCCTTCCTAACTGTAATGTCAGGTGGGTTGTATCCCTTGTGCTGTAGGGAAGAGTTGCACTGAAAGGAAGGTCCACAAGCGCTGTTCTTAGCAACCTCACAGCTGCAGTTCTTTATCCTTTCAATGTATACGCGGAGTAAGCTACACAACCCTAATTTCCATCAACCTTATTTAAAAACCTATTCTGTAATTTCCAAAATGCATGGGTGTCAATTGGAAGGTACAAATACTTTTCATAATGACTGCATAAGTTTTTCACCCAGAAGCAGGAAAACGTTAAGACGCTCATTTATTCAGAACAGTGAAAAATCTTAGTTTCAGCCTTTTTCTGTAGTTAACATTTGAGTCCCGCTGAACATTTAAAAAAATGTTTTGCCAATGTAGGCGTTTCTTTTGTTCCGGCTGTACGTGGACATAACAATACAATTTCAGCCTTCACAGAAAAAGACCTTTCAGTTTAAAAAGCATCAGTTTTTTGCAGAAACCTCATATTTCATGTGTAAAAAGTCAGTTTTTCCATGTACTTTTTGACATTACACCAGGTATATTAGCCACTGGTTCCAGGGGTATGAAATATCTACTGACCAGAGGAAGCTGTCAACTGAAACCTACATACATAAATACATACATACATACATACATACATACATACATACATACATACATACATACATACATACATGTACAACCACAAATAACACAAATACAGAAAGAAAGAAACAGGAACCAAGAAAGGAAGGAAGGAAAGAAGGAAGGAAGGAAGGCAGATAGGCATGCCAAGGAAAAAGGGAAAAGAGATACAGGATTCTGGAAAGATGAAATGTTGCCAAGAGAAACTAGTTGCTGATTGATACCAGCGACTTTGAAGGTGGAACACACAGAATAGTAATGACGTAACCAATAAATTATGGAAGTGAAACATTTCTTATGCATCTTGGCCAGTGAACAAGCAACATACTGTAGCTGATGAGTATGATGCTTACAGAATGCTTAAAGAGGAGAGCATCCTTCATCAAGTAAATGAAATGTAGCCATTAATCCTTTGTAACCAACAGGTTCATCACGACATCTGTCCACGTGCTTTGAAGAAAAGAAAGAGCATGCAATTAAAAAAAACAAACAGAGTCCAAACACATCACAGATTTTGAGATACGGGGCCAGAGCTTGTGTTTGTGTGTGTGTGTGTGTGTGTGTGTGTGTGTGTGTGTGTGAGAGATATCATCAGCAGCCTACAGCAGGGCACGGCACTGTCAGTTCATTTGTGTTTATTATCATGATTCTGTTAACATTTTTTAATATATAATTACAATTTATGACCTTGTTATGATGATGCATAAGTCCTGCTCCCCCCCACCGCCCCCCATCTGTAATAGGACAGCGATTCAGAGTCGAGTTGAATCAGTGCAGTGGTGATTTAATTGCTTAAGTTAAGTAATTGATTAAGTGCGTTTTTAGGAGGCGCTCAAAATACACATATTTGCCTCAACATTGTTTGATGGTACCTCTGGAACCAAAGTACAGCACTACAGGTGCAATACATCCCTTACATATACCATACATAGTAAATACCACTTTGCCAGTGCAAGGTCACTGCACTTGAGCTGCACCAGCACAAAAATAGTGTTTCTTAGAAATGGTGACGAGTGATTAAAAAGACAATCCATTAATTGGAAGCAAGTATATTGATTGAGTTGATGAGTTCTTACAGTAACCAATTCAAACCATTCAGTTCCAGCCCCTGTGAGCCCCAAATAGGAATAAGGGGGGTAAGAAAATGGATGGATGAGTTTTATGGATTTAAGTCCTTAGGTTTTTGTTGTTGTCTGGCCCGCTATGTCCACTGGGTAGCTGCTACCCCGGCTACAGCTCGATCTGACTCAAGTGGCAGAAATCAACTCTTACTCCTATTTTTGCCCTGTAAATAAATGATTTGTCCGCAAGGCTTGTTTGGAAATCTCCTAATTGTTGGCGAGATCACTGGAGGAGGTCTTTAAAATGTATTTCACTCTGTGTGGATTGATTTATATTGTCCTATTCCCTTCTCTCCTCTCCTCCTCCAGCGTGTGAGTGCAACCACGTGGGGAAAAACTGCGACGCTACCACAGGCCAGTGTATCTGTCCTCCTAACACCGTGGGCGAGAGGTGCGACCACTGTGCTCCCAACCACTGGGGCCACGACATCACCACGGGATGCAAGGTACAGGACAGTGCTAATGTTCGCACCGGTGGTTTGTTTTAATCTCATCGGGGTACCAGGTGGGTGGGGTTTGCATACATAGGACAATACAATCAGTGGCAGAAAAGAGTATTTTAGGCCGTGGTTACACCTGTGGTTTCATGCCATCTCGGAAATCGAAATCTGCTAATCGGAACACACAAGTGGTGCGTCTACACTGGACAGTTAAATGCGAGCTCTTTGGCCAGATATGTGTTCGGATTTCCGGTTCAAGACAACAGCAGCGGCGCCAAACTGAAACTGAAACTGTCCAGTCGAGTAAATATTTTGTTTCGGTATTCGTCCAGGCCCTGCTGTCGTTCTCGTCATCCATGGCTTTTCCTCCCGGTAAATAACAAAATTCGCAGGCAGAACTGCAGGGAAACGGGCGTGATTTGATGACGTGTCCCCCGCTGTATGCATGCGTTTTGAGGCGCCTGATGGCGTCTAGACTATTCAGAGCTCCGAACACAAAGCGAGCTCGTCCACCTCGCGAGGTGGCCTGGCTGATCCCGACACAATGCGAGCACAAAGCGACCTCTGTGCGTCTACACCTGTCACTTCATGCAGCCTGGCGTGATCGGATGACCGAGATCGCTTTGAAAAGACAGGTGTAACCACAGCCTACCTTTCTGCAACTTTCAGTCCAAATTGTTGTGATGCGGTAAGCCCTGCTCATCTGGCACTCCAAGCAAATTAAAACGAACGCTAAAGCCCGATTCAAACTGGACTTCTTTTACCGGGGGAAGCTGCAATAATGTCCACGTATATGGGATGAAGGATCTCTGTGATTTCCTGCAAATTGCTGCCCGTAGCCCTGGATTTAAAATGTCTCCATTTACACTTCTGCTTACTTCTGCCGGCCACATCACCACATTGCGCAGATGGTGGGTTTGAACTGGGTTGCTGTTATTACATGACTTCTGAGTTAGCCGAAGACTAGTAGGTAATTTGCTCTGGATATTTATTTTTTGGGCTAAGGACCCTGCGGACGAGGACGATTTTTACCGGATTAGCATCCCGGATGCCGTTAGTAATACACACAATTACAGATCCTCCCCCGTAGAGCTGATTCACTTCCATTAGGTCTTGGGAATGATTTGCCAAGACTATGTGACCCAGGTCTGCTACACAATGACTGACAATTACAGAAAATGCCAGTTCAAGATCTATTTATTTTTTTATAAGCCTGTCTATTTTTTCTCTTCCTATTCTCTCTTAGCTTACCATCTTCTTTCATTACCTCCTTTTTGCTTTTTTCGCTATTTCTTTTCTCTCTCTTTTTCTGCCCTCTCTTTGCTTTTCTCTGTAGTTCTCTCCTTTTTAGGTCCATTCCCTCCCTCCTCTCCCTTTTTTTATATGCTTCCTCTCTCTCCTCCCTCGCTGTCTTTTCTCTGTTCTCTCTTTCTTACCTCCTTCTCTTTTCTACCTTTTTTTTTTGCCCTGCCTGAAATGTACTATCTTGTGTCCCTCTTTCCTTTTCCTCTCTTATTATCTCCCTACTCACTTGAAGTCCTTCCTCTCTAATTTCCTCCTCTTTATCACCTTCCTTTCCTGTTTCTTTCCATCACAAGGTTCTACTTTTCTCCCATTCTCATTTCCTCCCTCTATGTGGCTTTTGATAAGTTTGTTCAAAGTGTTTGGAAGGAATGGCGCTCCACTGAAACTTCCTCACCAAAAGGCCTCAGGCAGCAATAAGAGGAAACTATTAGAAGCCAACAGTAGTTGGAAACTATTAGCAATTAGAGGCTCAAACATGAAAACAAACCGCCGATCAATAATAGACTGATTAAAAGGAGTACATCAGAGCATAACATGAAAACGTAGAATAGGGCAGAATGAAACAGAAAAAAGAACAAAGTAAAACACAGCAGAACAGAACAACACAAATTAGAACAGGATGAAGTAGAACACAACAGAACACGATAAAATAGAACAGCACAGGACAGAGTAGAATAAAACAAAGTAGAGCAGAGCAGAGAGTAAAACAAGATAAAAACCAACACAGAACAAAGTAAAACAGAACAGAATTGAATGGAAGAGAACAGAACAGAGTACAGTAGAAAAGAATAGAACAAAGTGGAGCACAACAGAACAAAAAAAATAAATAGAACAGAGTAAAGTACATCAAAACAGAACGAAGCAAACAAAGTAGGACGGAGCAGAAGAAAACAGCAAAGTAGCGCAGAACAGAACGAAGTAGAACCGAACAGACAAGGACAAAGTAGAGTAGAACAGAACGAAGTAGAACCGAACAGACAAGGACAAAGTAGAGTAGAACAGAACGAAGTAGAACCGAACAGACAAGGACAGAGTAGAGTAGAACAGAACGAAGTAGAACCGAACAGACAAGGACAAAGTAGAGTAGAACAGAACGAAGTAGAACCAAACAGACAAGGACAAAGTAGAGTAGAACAGAATGAAGTAGAACCGAACAAACAAGGACAAAGTAGAGTAGAACAGGACAAAAGTAGAATGGAACTATGAACAGTGCAGGGTAGAAGAGAACAAAGCACAGCAGGAGGGAACAGAAGGGAGGGCCCTCGCTCTTCATCTGTTCGCACCTTCTTCCTCTTCGTGAGCTGAACTTGCTCATCGTTCTTCAAGGGGGCTGAGTTGGGCAGCGACACCTTCATCTAGTCACCGGGCGAGCGGAGTCACGCTTCCTGCACGACCGCTCAGCATTGGCACGGGTCTGGTCGGTAGGTGTGAAACGGACCGTCACACCACAGACGGTAGCTGTGACCACGTGAAACTCCAGTACAGCCTCGCGTGTCTGAACCCCCGGACGTCCAGACTCACCCGTCAACTCAACGGGGTCCAATGGAAACAGTGATTGGACAATATTCACTAAGAGTTTCTGTCTGCTATTAGTTTATTTGTTGATTCATGATATTAATATTAGTGTGATGTTGTGTGTGTGTGTGTGTGTGTGTGTGTAGGAGTGTGGTTGCAGTGTGGTAGGCTCAGTGAGCCAGCAGTGCAACGTCAACACGGGCTGCTGCTCATGCCGAGACGCCTTCAGAGGAGAGAGATGCAACGAATGTCAGCTGGGATTCAGAGACTTCCCTCAGGTAAATGTACCCACGATCAGTACTACTAGTGTTGCCACGACTATCACACGTGTACTTTTAGTCTTTATGTAGACAGTACCGGGGGGTGCATAGGAGGGAAAGCTGGGGTGGGTGTAAGTGTAGAGAATTGGCACCTTTTCTTTGCAAAGAGAAGGAACAGTTCACCCCCAAACATGAAAATCGTGAAAATGAAGTTGTTTCGTACGGAAGCCGAGAACAGGCTGTGCTTGCAATTTTTTTTTAATGCTGTTATCATGATCTCGAGATAACAAAGCTCGTTTTCTCATGATAACGGGTTAATTTATCTCGTTATCTCGAGAATACAAAAGGCCGATTTCCATCACAAGCACTACTGTACACGAGCAGCAGGAAGAGTAGATATGTAGTCTAACAGGCAAACATGAGTCGCATTGACTGACTGACAGCAACTAACATTAGTTTGCTAACGTGTTTTCCACACAGTGTAATTCGTACATTTGAGTATAAATTTGGACGCCACCATTCTGTTTAAATTGGCAAGAGTGGACCATGACGTACACACACTGCTCTGTGGGGGTTTGGGAGTTGATCAGTGGGAGTGATGCCATAACGGGTACTCCTTGATCTGACATTTTCAGCTTAAATCAGTTGCTACATTTGTTATGCATGCTGGCATGACACTCCTGATGTCTGATAAACAATATAAGTAATCAGAGGAAACGAGTCCGACCTTTTGTTTTCTCGTGATAACGGGTTGATTATCTCGTTATCTCGAGAAAACAAAGCTCGTTTTTCTCGAGATAACGGCATAATTAACTCGTGATCTCGAGATAACGGCATTAAAAAAGAATAATTGCAAGCATGGCCGTTCTCGGCTTCCGTAGTTTAGACTTCCTCAAACAATTTTTTTTCTAAACCTCTCATTGCATAATCCAAGTGTTTTGTAGCAAAGGAATCCAAAAAGCTTCTATTCACCTGCTGGGAGAACTTTGTTGTGTTTGATGGTCGTAAGAACTTCAATGGAACTGCACTCAACACGGGAGAGAGTAGATAGACACTTTTTCATTTTGGAGTGAACTGTGCCTTTAATATCTTGGCGAGGTAACACACTCTGGTCCTCCCTCTTTGACCCTGTATGGTGTTGATGACAGCAACTTGATGTCGTCTTGTTTTTTTTGTCCCTCTCAGTGCATCCGATGTGAGTGTGACGCCTCGGGATCAGACAGCCAGACCTGCGACCTGGAGAGAGGAGTGTGTGCCTGCGCAGACCGCACGGGGAGGTGTAGCTGCAAGGTGCACACACACACACACACACACACACACACACACACACACACACACACACACACACACACACACACACACACACACACACACACACACTCCCCCCAGACTGAGAATCATTGAACTACAAGGGCAATCAGGTTTGGGACTGGCGACTGAAAATCATACACTGGCAAAAGAAATCCCACCACATTCTGCCCAGCAACAGTCCTTTTACCTTTCAGAAAGTCACCTTAAGGTGTGTGTGTGTGTGTGTGTGTGTGTGTGTGTGTGTGTGTGTGTGTGTGTGTGTGTGTGTGTGTGTGTGTGCACGTGTGAGAGAGAGAGAGAAAATGTGTGATATTTGTTATTCTTAATCCAACTAAGAGATGCTAGTTTGGATTTTAAATGTCAGAACAGATTTAAAAACCCCTGCACACAGTTTACAGTTTAACATCAACACTGAATTCTATACAGCACTGTGTGTGTGTGTGTGTGTGTGTGTGTGTGTGTGTGTGTGTGTGTGTGTGTGTGTGATTATTCGAGCAAATGTCACACCACTGAGTGCGACAGGCATTTCTGTGTGATGGGCTCCATACGTCCGCCCGCCCACACACACATACGTACACACACACACACACACACACACACACACACTCCCAGTCCACCCCCTGTGTGTGTGCTCTGTGGGGGTTCTGTCAAAGAGCCTCACTAAAACAGAGAGAGACAGACAGGCAGGAAGGCAGACAGACAGATACACAGACAGTGCCTGCCTGACTGTGTGGGCTGGAAATAAGCAAGTGTGTGTGTGTACGTGTGTTGTGTGTGTGTGTGTGTGTGTGTGTGTGTGTGTGTGTGTGTGTGTGTGTGTGTGTGTGTGTGTGTGTGTGTATGTGTGCACACGTGCGTGTGTATGCTGTGATAATGAGGGATGCCGTCTCCTCTGCCTCTCTTCTGCCTTGTTGACAGTCTGTCACCATGTCACACACACACACACACACACACACACACACACACACACACACACACACACAGGCACATAGTTCAGATCCCTGTTGAATTTGTAAACATAGAATAGAATAGAATAGAATAGAATAGAACACAATAGAACAGAGTGTTATTTATGAATCAATACTAATTACCAGATTTTATTCAATGACAAAAGAAATGACAAAAATGAGAACAGGTCGATTCTGATGTAACCTGGAGAGATGAAGCGTCTTGTTTCTGATTGGCTCCTTTGCGGTGGATGACATGTTTACGTGTTTCACTTGTTGTGGTGGAGGAGTCTGCATGGTTGGAGTGAGTGAAACTATGTTGACTTTAAAAACTGTGGCAGGAACTAGGAGAATCACCGAACAACATATTGAATTTGCGCGTTTACTTAGCCAGCTACGGTTAGAAAATCACCGAGCTACTTCCTGGTATGTGAACGCACCGCGCACCAACCTAGGGCGGCCTGTGTTGTGTGTCTGCTACCGTACCGCCTGGTGTACGAGCGCACACAAAAGAAAGCCTTATACATGATTGAATGGACCAACGAACAAACCACCCAATGAACACAAGCCTCAATGCTAAATGACTTGATCAGATGGAGATGTTCTGAAGCCTTCTGTAGGTGACCTGGCTAACAATAGGTAGCTGTCAGATGGAAATATAGTCAACACAAAAAAAGTTTTAAAAGTTTTTGAATAGCCATGATGCACGTATTCAGTCCATGCTTAAAATGCAGGAATTTGGGGAAGTTGAGTTCAGAGAAATGGACAAACGTTGAATCAGACTTAGACCAGATGGGAAGGGTGGTGGGAGGTGGTACTCCCTACCAAAAAAAACACCTCTCGACGCCAGGAGATACATCACATTTCAGCATTTAGATGTTTCTGCAGTGTGTTTTTATTCTCTGTGTGTGTGTTTAGTGTGTGTGTGTGTGTGTGTGTGTGTGTGTGTGTTGGCCTCCGATCTATCAGAGCAGTGAAATGTTCCGTATGAGGAAAAACTGAGTTGGTTTGATACTCTGATCCCCACTGTCACCGGCTTATCTCTCACACACACACACACACACACACACACACACACACACACACACACTAAACACATATACACACCTCTCATCCTCGCTGTCACTGGCATTTCACATGATCACACACGTACACACACACACACACACACTTATACGCACAAATATAATCACACACACTCTTATATAAGACACATGCGTGCGCACTATACACACCTCTCATCCTCACTGTCAGCGACTGATCACACATTATTACAGATATGTGTGTGTCCACACACAAAGGTATACACACACACACACAAATAAACACACACACACACTCTCACACACTCCTTCTGTGGTCTGTAATAAGAGTCACGATCACTCGGCATCAACTCTGCACTTTGAACACATAGGAGGTTCTCTGCCTGTCAGACGGTCTGTCAGTCTGTCAGCTGTCCTTCTGTTCATCTGTCTGACGTGTTTTCCTGTCTACCTGTCTGTCTGTCTGCGTGCCTTCCTGTCTTTGTCTCGTCTTCTGTTTTTCTTCCCTGTGATGACCCAATATTACCTCTAAGGGAATAAACCTACCTCTGGTTCACGCCTTCAAGCTTTGTGTCTCTAGGAGTTACAATACGTGGATGTTGCAGTGAGGTCAGGCTAAAAGAAAAAGTCTGATACCAAGAGTCATACTGAGCATGTGACTTGGTGTTGTGTGTTTTTCCACAACTACCTGTAATGCAACACGAGAAGCTTTCTGGGTCCTGAACTTTACACTTTCACTCTGGTAGTTTTTATAAACGTGTAGTCCAACTGGATATTACTATCAGTGTTACTCATCAAGAATCAGAAAACCTTAACGCCGTCTCTCTCTCTCTCTCCTGTGTCTGTGTCTGTCTTTTTTTAGGGCAATGTGGAGGGAGATAACTGTGGCCGCTGTAAGCCAGGCACCTTTGGGTTGTCGGTACGAAACCCGCTGGGCTGCAGCAGCTGTTACTGTTACGGACTGACGCAGTCCTGCACAGAGGCACAGGGACTCATCAGGATGTGGGTGAGTTTGACTCAGCTACTCTGACTCACACAGGACAGGTGCTGTCTGACGTTTGGTGCTGCATAAAACAACACCTGGCATGCCAGGGAAAACCAGTCAGCCAGGCAGGGAAAACCAGCCACTCAGGTAGGGAAAAAAGCAGTGAGTCAGGTAAGGAAAACCAGTCAGGCAGGCAGGGAAAACCAGCCACTCAGGTAGGGAAAAAAGCAGTGAGTCAGGTAGGGAAAACCAGTCAGTCAGTCAGGTAGTAAAAACCAGTCAGGCAGTCAGGTAAAACCAGTCAGCCAGTCAATCATTTAGTCAGGTCAAACCATTTAGTCAGACAGTAAAAAACAGTGAATCAGGCAATAAAAAAATAGTCAGGCAGTAAAAAAACACTAACTAACTGACTGACTACCAGTAAATCAGTCAGTCAAAACCATTCAGCCAGTCAGCCAACCAGTAAAAAGCAGTCAGTCAGTATGTTTAAAGCAGCCTACCAGTCAGTCAATAAAACCTAGTCAGCCAGCCAGTCAGTCAAAACCAGTCATCAATCAGTCAGCTAGTCAAAAAGTTTTAAAAAAAAGTCAGCAAGTTAAAACCAGTCAGCTAGTCAAAAAGTTTTTAAAAAAAAGTCAGCAAGTTAAAACCAGTCAGCTAGTCAAAAAGTTTTAAAAAAACAGTCAGCAAGTTAAAACCAATCAGAAAGTAAAAACAAGTCAGCCAGCTAGTTTGTAAAACAAACAGTCAAAACCAGTCCGTAAAGCCCAGTCAGTATGTCAACCCGTCAGTAAATCAACACCAGTCAGCCAGTCAGTAAAAGTATGTAAGTATAGCTGGAACACACCACCAGTCAGTCAGCAAGTTGACGAACAGTTGTGGAGTGGCAGCCTGTTTTTAATAAAGGGTTGCCGTTGGCGATAAACCAGCGTTTCCATAGTAACCATGGAGTTTTCGCACAGAGTGTAGCGAGAGGCTTCATATAAACAACAAACATTCACTTCATTTACTGTTGACTGAGAGAAGGTGAGAGAGAGAGAGACAGAGAGAAAGACAGGGAGAAAGGAGAGAGAGAAACTGAGATAGAGAGAGAGAGAAGGAGAGAGCAGGACAAAAAGAGAAAAAATTGAGTTTATTGGAAAGAGGGAGATTTTCTCTGAATCACTGAATCGTGTGATTACACTGAGTGGAGTGGGACATGCACACACACACACACACACACACACACACACACAGCCCATATCTCGACACCGCACACATACACTATACAAACACACTGCATGGCATACACGGGATTACACCGAAGGGAGAGGAGAAGGACACACACACACACACACACACACACACACACACACACAGCCTTTTATTGGGTATTTACATCTGACGAGAGTGCGTGTGATTGGAGAAAGATGGGAATTTAACCCTCGACCCTGGCAGAGTGAGCACCAGGAGTTATATAAGCATCGTTTTCTGAAGGAAAGAAGGAAAAGAAACCAAGCTAACTGTTAACTGTACTTAAAACGTAAAAAAGACAAGGATAAATGAAAAAACATTCATTTATTTTAAACTTACTTCAAATGCCATTATGTGTGCTGTGTTTTTGGACAAACCTTGCTGAAGCAGGTGAATTGACTTCAATTCAAGTGACACATATTGATGGATGCAGATGAATTAAGATTAAGAGGAAGAGCATTAGCCGTAAACTTTGTTTTAGGTCTGACTGGCTCTGCATCACGCAGCCAGCAGAGCCAGTGCATCCAAAACTATAAGAAATAAATGGATTTCTCGTTTCTCACAGAGCACTACTCCGTAATACCTCTGATATTATTCACACAATATTCACATATCAACACCACTGGAATATACAGGGAGTCAGCGCAAGAGAGAGAGATCCGGATTACAGCAGACGAATCCATTTTTAAATCTGTCCAATCACACCAAAGCCCACAGTCAATAATAAATCCTGACATTATTCAAGTGATATTGAAATATCAACGCGTACAGAGACAGAGAAAATGAGAAAGAGACAGAGAAGAGTCTGTCAATAAAAAAATGATAATATCAGCATTGCAGTAATATAGAGGATATGAGTGATGGAGAGAGAGAAAATATTTACATCAACTGACCTTGAACAGTACTATGGAAGCACAAGAGCTGAATTGAAAGCTTAATTGAAAGGAATAAAAAAAAAATGCCTCTACTCATTATTAGCAAAAAGGAAATTAAACAACACAACCTGACTGAGATGTTTCCCAGAGTGGATACCAATTTGAGGATTATCTTATTAAAATAAAAAAATAAATAACAGTAAGTAATAAAATTAATAATAATATGAATAAGTAATAATAAGTAAACAGAAATAGATGACAGAAACAAATGCTAATAAAATACAGGCTTCGCTTTTTGCTTTTTTTGGATATGGAGGGTGTGATAAAATCGACATTACTGCCTACAGAAAATAGTGACATTTTAAAACGGTATATTACTGTAAATAATAAAGGTATAAAAAAGGGTGAGAAAAGATGAGTTGGCTGAGAAAAGTTGGTCGGTCATCAGATTCCTTCCTCGTTTCCTTGTTTCCCAACCGATATGATTTCGTTCCCTGAACAATAGTTCCACCTTGCAAGGGAAAAATGGACAAGAAGTTGATTACAGCCATTCATTGTACAACTACACGATTAAGCATCTCGAGAACGGTGCTTTAGAGAACGGTTGCAACCATTTTTTTCTATTTATTTTTCGATTAATGCTACATAATTACCACTTGCCATCTAGCTACAGGATGGTAACTTGTAAAACAACGTAACGTTACGAAAGGCAATACAAAGCAGAAGGAAATACTTTCACTTTTTACTAAAATTGTTTGTTAAACATTTTGTAGCAGCAGACCGCTACATAGATGCAATCTCTGGCCCCGCCCACAATGGGTCAGAATAGAATAGATGTTGCTAATAATACATTTTTTCTACAGAAAAGACAAAAAACTGGTGCGGTAGTGTGAAAATATATATATATATTATTATTATTGTTTCGTTTCCTAGCTGACACTGAAGCCAGAGCAGACAGTGCTCCCCCTGGTGGACAAATCCAACATTGCGGAGACGAGGAGAGGGGTGACTTTCCAGCACCCTGAGATCCTCGCCCACGCTGAGCTGGTCACCTCTGCGCTCAACGAACCCTACTACTGGAGACTACCGGAGCAGTTCAGGGGCTCTATGGTAAGAAACATCACTCTGTATGTGTGTGTGTGTGTGTGTGTGTGTGTGTACTCGGCAATAGAACCTACACAACAACAGAGTTCATTGAGAATAGGATGGCGAAATATAGTGTGATTTTGTGTGTGTGTGTGTGTGTGTGTACACCAATGTTTTGATGGCTAGTTCTGCCAAGGAAAACATCTTCAACTGTAAACACATTATCAGTGAAGTTGCCATTACATGAGAACCTGAACAGTTTATGATGTTTTCCTCAGCACCACTGTAACCCTCAGCCATCAAAACAGTGGTGTAAACATTTTTTTCCCC